>OX419603.1:11673858-11950732 GCA_948473455.1 Teleiodes luculella
CAGCAGCTGACTTATAGAAGTAATCTGTTTTTTAAATGAAAGAGTTAGCAAAAGCATTTAAATTAAACCTCGAATTATAATTAGATAAAGCAAACTGACGTTTGGAGTGTTGCCATTTAACGCAACGTAAAATATTATGATGTACCCTTTTGGATCACTCATTCACAGAGTAACTGAGTTAGGACAGTATGACAAGGCATTTTATTTTGTAAATTGTTGTCATAGATATAAAAATATACACGTGGCGTCCTCAGAGCAAGTTTTTCTTTTACTGGTCAGGCTTTAAACTCTAAATTTTCGTATGTAATCCAATAAGAAAATTAAGGATCTTTATTAATTTTTAACATTTATTCTATTTCAACTGAATATTTGTATAAGTTCAAAAACGTCAAAAGACTTATGCTAAAACAAGTAGTCATGTCGTTGGAAATGATTCTATGAACCAGTTCAATGATTCACGTCGCAACCCTTATAGCGCAAAAGCGTGCAACGCTGTCAGCTGTCAGTTTGCTTTAGCTAATTATAATTCGTACTTTTATGTAAAAATTTTTCTTATGTATAAACGGTATTTAAATTCGTTATATCTTTAGCTTGTGACTTTGTAAATACAGACTACTGTATTGTACGCACAAAACAACAACACAGGTCGTACTGTCGCCAGTTTGGCGCTTTAAATTGTTCCCGCCGTTCTTTTTCGTCGTTAGATACACTGGACCGCAAAGAAAAAAGGTCAGTTAGAAAATCTTCAATATCTTCAAAAGTAGAGGTACCTAATCTGGCTTTATGAAATAAAAACTAAATTGAAGCTTAAACTTTCCTTTTTTTTTCATCTATACACAATAAAATATACTTTAATTTCGTTTTTATTTCATAACTAGCGACCCGCCCCGGCTCCGCACGGGAAAATGGTTATTGTGGGTTATCCTTCAGTATATTATGCATGTATTATACATATAAACCTTCCTCTTGAATCACTCTATCTATTAAAAAAAACCGCATCAAAATCCGTTGCGTAGTTTTAAAGATTTAAGCGTACAAAGGGAGGGACATAGGGACATAGGGACGGAGAAAGCGACTTTATTTTATACTATGTAGTGAAGCTAGGTCAGGTATTTTTGAAGATTTTATATACGACCCTTTTTCTTTGCAATCCGGTGTAGATTGCTGCGTTATCGTTTCTAGTAAGCTTCTCTCTTCTACATTGGCTATTGAGAGGTACCAAGTCAGTGGTGGTATCTCATTTCTCTGGTTGCGATTAAACAATATCCGATATAATTCCAGAAGCCGCCGCCTGGTGCGGTGAAGGTGATGCCGACGCCGGAGAAGAGGAAGATAGAGGAGGAGAAGAAGGTCACCCCAGAACAGAAGAAGCCAGCTGAGAATGGTACGTGCTAGACCTTAGGTAGCCGTTAGAACCGAGCGTCAGCGACACTGACGCTGCAACACGAAAAAGGATAATGGACTCTAAAGTGACGTTTTTAAGGTGGCTTTGGAAGCATGCGACAGTGACGTGAGTGACGCGGCGTTACCGGTGTTTGTGTAGTCGCGCCAACTCACTTTTGAGTAAATTCATTCTTAAATCCATCACCGTAAGTCCATTATTATTTGTCGTGTCGCAGCGTCAGTGTCACTGACGCTCGGTTCGAACGCCTACCTTTAAGAGTATAAATAAACATAGAGCACGCGCACCGCTCCGCTGCCTTTATGCCAACCGTAACCAGATGTTCTATGGACGGTGAAATCGAAAACATTTTTCTTTTTGGATTTGTTCCTCGAGTCATGTTTGCGGAATTATTAAGCTGGCTTAGGCACAAGACATGGCTTCAATAACGATTACATCCGTCCGTAGATAGTAGCCGGGTCCAACGGCTTTACTTGCCTTCCGAAATACGGGATCATCTTTCTTTTTAGATATTCAGGTGATTCAGCCAGAAATATCCTAACAAAACTGGAGAAAGTTTCAAAATTATATTTGTTCAAAGAGTGCCCCACCGGTATTCGAATCCAGAACCTTCGTAACGTGCGGTGTTTACTACTCGGCTACGGAGGCTGTTACCAATATTCAATCTATAGTAATATTATAAAAAGGAAAGATTTGTATTTTTGTGTGTGTGTGTGTGTGTTTGTGTGTGTGTGTAGGTTTGTAATGAATAAACTCAAAAACTACCGAACCGATTTCAAAAATTCTTCACCATTAGAAAGCTACATTCCCTCTGAGTAGCTCTTTCCGCGGGAAAATGCCTCAATCCCACAGGAAAAACTGATAACACGGGCGGAGCCGCGGCGAAAAGCTAGTAGTGAATAATACTAATGTTACTATTTTTATTATTTTCAGGAACTGATAATGCCAGCGAGCCGGGTGTCACTAATAACGTCGAGACCACTCCCAAGCGATCTAAGGTAAGTCTCCTTCCATACAAATCTAGAATTTCCATACTACATTCCAATTAAAAGTAGTTAAAATAAACAAATAAAAGTATGAACCACCATTATTCCTGTAATGAAACGTTAGTGTATTATACAAGATGTTTTTGTAAATATTAATGTTAGATCGTGCTTCAGAGAGCATGGTGGCATTGTGCAATTTTTATTAAGTTCGCAAGTTTTGCAAGTAAGATGCAGTAAATATGAGTATTTAATACTGGTATATTTCATTTGAATGCAGTTTAATTGTTTATTGTATCTTGCAATACCATGGATTTATGGGACCAATTCGTTTGCAATATTATTTTTTGTTATATTATTTTTAATTTTGTTTTCTTTTTGTCCCATCCCAATCCTCTCCTTAGGCTGGAGGTTTCGGACTGTTCGGTAGTAAGAGAGAAAAATCGCCAAAAGAGAAATCGCCTAAATCCCCGAAATCACCCAAAGATAAGGACAAGAAAATCAAAGACCCTAAAACTAAAGTCGCCGTGCTCGATACGTCAAATGAGAGTTCCAACCTCGATAGTTCACTCGAAAAGAGTCCGGTCAAAGAAGAAAAGCCAGGATTTACTAAACCTTACGAATATACTGACACTGAAAAAAGCCCGAGCCGTACCCAGCCAGTGCCTAAAGGAGCTTTCAGTTATGAAAAACCTGTTACAGAAGAGAGACAGAGAAACGCTGAAGCCCAAAGTCCGTCCACACGTAAAGCTGGACTCGCTTTCAATTACGCTCCCGGCGAAGATAAGAAAGTCGCCGAAAGTGCTGAGAAGCGGAAAACTCTTGATGATGCTAGCAAACTTAAGACTCCTGGTATAGACTACGTGCAGTCAGCTGCTTTGAAAGAACAAGCTAAAGCAAACTTGATTGATCCTACATTAGCGCTGCTTAACGCCGAAAGAGCGATGCACGAAACTCCAGCTGCTGCTGTTGCTGTAGCGCCAGTCGCAGCGGCCAAACCTGAAAATGAAGTACAAGTTGTTATTATTACATCCAGATACAACCCTAAATCTAAGAAACTTGATGATGCCAACGGCACGGTCTTAGTTACAAAAGGTACGCTCAACAAATCTAACGGTAAGATTCAAACTGAAAAAGAAACAATCAACACTAAATCCGGTGCAATTACATACACAAACCCTGCTACGGGTAAGGAAGAAACTAAGAACGGGCATGTCGATTCTAAGACCGGTCATATACTGATAACTCACGGTGTAATCGATCCGAAAACCGGGAAATTGGACCCGACGTTAGCCCAACAATACTGTTTCGTTGAGAGATCAAACGACAAAGTTGGAGCGAAACCTGGAAGAGAAGTGAACCTTGTCGTTCTGACTGGCAAATATGATGGAAAACACAAGAAACTTGACGTCTCACATGGACATGTTGATGTTTCGAGAGCAGTTGTCGGGCCTGATGGCACTGTTGCTTCCAACTATGGCACCATTGATCCACGAACGGGTAAAATTGACTACATCGATCCTAAGACAGGTAAACAGGAGCCAAAACAGGCATACGTTGACCAGAAAACTGGAAACATCCTCATCACAACTGGAGTTACTGATCCCAAGTCAGGAAAAGTAGACTCTTCTCTCGGTCAGCAATTCAGTATTGTTGAAAAGGATGCAAACAAAGCTAATAGAGAGGTCAGACTAGTTGTAGTAACTAGCAAATATGACTTGAAAAGTAAGAAGCTGGATCCTAATTTCGCTCATGTCGATGCCGTTAAAGGAGTTCTCAGTGGAACAGATGGCAAGATCTACACTGAATATGGCGTTATTGACCCAAGAACTGGTGACATTACAGTGGCAGATCCTAAGACTGGAAAGCAAGAGGTGAAACACGCACAAGTCGACCCAAAGACAGGAAATATTCTACTTCTTTCTGGCGTGGTCGATCCTAGGACAGGACAATTGGACACGTCATTAGGACAGCAATATAGCATTGTTGATAAACCTACAAGTACTTTCGCAGTTGTTCCAGGCAAAGAAGTTCAAGTTGTAGCTGTCACTGCTAAATACGACTCGAAGAACAAGAAACTTGATAATCCCAATGGATTCGTTGAAACATCTCAAGCCATTATTAGTGATAAAGATAGCACCGTACACACTAACTTTGGCATTCTGGATCCAAACAATGGAAAGATTTACTTCACCAATCAAAAAACCGGCAAGAAAGACTCGAAACAAGCTAATATCGACCCTAAGACTGGAAGTTTCATCTTAACTCATGACGTCATTGATCCGAAGACCGGTAAACACGATTCCTCTCTTGCCCAGCAACTTACAGTCGTCGACAGAGACGCTCCTAAAGGAATTCCGGAAAGACACGTCAACCTAGTTATTGTAACTACCAAATATGATCCTAAGAGCAAGAAATTGGATCTGTCTAATGCGCACGTTGACACCATTCCAGGTAAAATTGGAACTGATGACAAAGTTCACACAGATTTCGGAATCGTCGACCCAGCTACTGGTCAGATAACTATTACAGACCCAGTTACAGGAAAACAGGAAGTTAAGAAAGCTTCAGTTGATCCTAAGACAGGAAATCTGTTGCTTACATCTGGTGTTGTTGATCCGCACACGGGACAGATTGACCCCACGCTTGGACAACAAATTAGTGTAGTAGATAAGCCTAAGGACAAATTCGCTGCTATACCCGGAAAGGAGGTGCAGTTGGTTGTGATTACAAGCAAATATGACGCGAAGAACAAGAGATTAGATAACCCTAACGGTCACGTAGAGACCTCAAGAGGTGTGGTTGATTCCGACGGACGTATTCATACAAACTTCGGTATCTTTGATCCGAAGACAGGAAAACTTGAACACGTAGATCCTAAATCAGGAAAGCAGGAAATTAAGCAAACCGTTGCAGACCCGAAAACGGGATACTACATTCTTACTTCTGGAGTCGTTGATCCAAAGACAGGAAAAACTGATTCCTCATTAGCACAGCAGCTAAGCATTGTTGACAAAGACAGTAAACCTAAGGAAAGAGAAATTCATCTTGTTATTATTACGACTAAATATGATCCCCGAACTAAGAAGATCGATCCAAGCCAAGCGCATGTGGACACTGTTAGTGGAACAATTGGACCTGACGGTAAAATCCGAACAGCTGTTGGTGTTATTGACCCTAACACTGGTGAGATTACTGTCACAAATCCAACGACAGGCAAACAAGAAACTAAGAAAGCTCAAGTGGACCCCGCCACTGGGCATATGCTGATAACAAGCCAAGTGGTGGACCCTAATACCGGTAGAGTAGATCCTACATTGGCTCAACAATACAGCATTGTCAACAAAACTGTTACACCAATCGCCAAGCCAGTATCCAGAGGAGAGATACGCCTTGTCATCGTTACAAGTAAATATGACCCCAAAACAAAAACTGTTGACGCTGCTTCTGGAAATATAGATGCCTCAAAAGGTTACGTGGCCGAAGACGGCAAAATTCATACGGACTTTGGTATTATCGATCCTAAATCCGGCCAGATCCTTTACAAAGATCCTATAACTGGTAAACAAGAACTGAAACAAGCCGAAGTTGACCCCAAGAACGGGACCATTATCGTGACCACTTCCATAGTCGATCCTAAGACAGGCAAAGTAGACTCGTCATTCGCCCAACAGCTGACTATTGTTGACAAAAATAACGTCTTGCCTAAAGCAGTACCGGTAGTTGCCGCGCATACGATTACACAGAGAGCTAGTGTTTCACCCGCTAGGCAGACCCCATCGCCAATTAAGACCCCTCTATCGACTCCAGTGCACACGCCATTGCAATCGCCTGTACGCACTTCTTCCCCAGTCATCACCAGCTATGCTAAATCGCCAGTTACTTCCCTTCAAAAGGCGGCACCTGTTAAACCTACGACTGCACCACCAGAACCACCTAAACGAAAAATTGTCAAAATCATGGTTGTGTTCACCAAAATTGATCCCAAAACCAAGAAACCAGACTTCCATACGGCTGAAGTTGAACATCTCACAGGCATTCTTGATCCAAGCGGTGTAATTGAAACGAAATATGGAGTCATTGATACACACAAGGGTAATATTGTTATTACTGACGCTGCTGGTCAAAAGCAAACCAAGGATGGTACTATCATTCCTGAAACTGGACAAATATTTATTCACTCCGGAGTGACCGACCCGAAGACTGGGAAGCCAGATCCCAATTTGGGTATGATTTTGAGTGTTGCGAAACAAGACGATCCCGTTGTTGAGATCACTACTATCACTGGGCCACTTGATTCACGAACTGGTAAGGTGAACGTTGAGGCTGGTACGGTTGAACTTACTAAAGGTAAAGTTGACGCAGAAACTGGTCACATCTCAACTAAATATGGAGTTATCGATCCATCTAATGGAGTTATCTACGTCACGAATTCTTCTGGTTCTCAAGATACCAAACCTGTGAACATAGATGAAAACAACGGGCAAATAACAATAGTTGGTGCGATAGACCCTAAAACTGGCAAAGCGGATTCTAATCTTGGCCAACTTATTGTCGTTGGCACTCACATCGATCCAGTTGTTGAAGTCACTACATTTGTCGGCAAAGTCGATTCAAAGAAAGGCGTCATTGAACCCAAAAACTCAGCTATTGAAAGTACTACAGGTCAATTAAATCCAGAGACCAATAAAATTGATACTAAATATGGTCAAATTGACCTCGTCAAAGGCACTGTTACGTATAACGATCCAAAGACAGGCAAACTTGAAAGCAAAGAGCTTAAAGTCGATCCAGTTACAGGACAGTTCTTATTACGTAGCGGACAAGTTAATCCTAAATCTGGTAAACCCGACAAAGACATTGGCAGGTTAATTTGCCTCAGAATCATCCAGAACAAAATCGACCCCGTCTCTGGAAAGCAGATTGTATCCAACGACCCAAGGAATGTTAAAGTTGATCCTAAGACAAACCAAATTTGGATCGCTGGACCGAAAGACCCGAAAACGGGAGATGTACTGTACACAGCTGGTCAAATTGACCCAACAACTGGTTACATTATTACAATCTATGGTCGTCTAGACCCGAAGACAGGTGTTATTGTCCGAACTACGGAAATCGACAAATCTCTTATTAAAGTTGACCCGATCAATGGTCAAGTCTACACAGCTACTGGAGAAGTTGACGAAAATAATCAACCCATTTATTCCGCGTCTCAAGTCGATCCCGGCACAGGTGAAATCTACACGAAACTCGGCAAAATCGATCCCAAGACCGGCAGGCTTATTATTATTAAAATCTTCATTATCACTCAAAAAGACGACAAAGGACGTGTCAAAGAAGTTGATCCTAAAGAATGCACCATTGACGAAACTACGGGCAGAATTATCACAACTAAAACAGTCTACCTATATCAAATCATTGATCCGATTACTGGCGAAACTATTGATGTAGACCCGGATGACCCAAGACTCAAAGGAGCAAGGACAACAGTCACACAGACAATGACGTTATCAGGCAAGATCGATCCAGTTACAGGCAGAATTAAGACCGAATACGGTGACATAGACCCAGATACAGGCGACATTGATCCGAGCACGGCAGTAAGAGACCCAGTTACAGGACAATTAATCTTACACTACTCTCAAATAGACCCATCCCACTTTGAAGACAAGAGTGGAAACTACACTATAGAAAAGGAGACTCAAGATCTGCCAGCAAATATTGATATTCAGACGGTAAACACACATAAGTTCTCGACATTCAGCAAAGGCGAGAGTCCGGCTAAAGGCGACGAACCGCGAACATTCACTGAGTATACAACTAGCGAACATATTAAACATCAGGGTTACGTATCCTCCACACCTTCCTCCAAGATCCCCGTCTCGCAGCGAAGTAAGAAGACTCCAACTCCTCCAGTTGTAGTGAAGACCACCACCAAGCAGCTATTGACGAAAAACGACGAAGGCGTCACGCATAACGTTGAACAAGAAGTAGAAAACCTCGGTACCGGCGAGGTGACCTTCTCGACACACACGAATAAGGTGCGTCTGATTCTGTACATACGTTTTGAATAACATTTAACAGGCAAATGAGACGCCACCCTCATGTTTTCTCCCTTAAATTTTGTTGTACAGTGTGGCTTAATTTTGATTTTCTTTTTTCAATTTTAATTTTCAAGCTAAAGCTTTTTTTAGTCTACGTTAAGTGCTGCAGGATTCAAAATTTTTGTTATAATGATACTACTTCAAAAAGATACTTAAATACGTTCTTAATTGGTAAAATACATCAATATTGAGTCTTGCACCACAATATCAATGTTGTCCTTCCAATTGAAGTAGTTTTTAGGCATGATAGAACCTATACTTGTATTGGTAGGACAGTAGACTGTAAATAGTTAAGCATGCTAGTCTAACCCATTAGGCGGAAAGCTTGGAACCAGCGGAACAAGGCAAGAGTCCTTACGTGACAGCGAGAGCCGTTACTACCAGGACTGCGACGACACATCACGACCTCGACACGAAAGCCAAGACACAACAGTTGGAAGAGAAGACAGTAGCTCACACTCTGACGTCATCGGCGACAAGGCAAGAGCAAAGGGTATTGACGCAACAGGTCAAAACCACCGTGACAACCGGCGATCAGGTAATAAGCAATCTTATAACGAAAGCTAAAGACTTAAAATTCATTGACATTAGCATGGCATCTGATTGAAATTCATTCTTTTACTTTTTTAAAGACTTGGTTTTTTATTGATTTGGTTTTCTTTGATTTAACATGGCGGTTTTTTCATTACATTAACCTTTCATCAGATCTAAATACTAAACTATTAAGATGCAAAAACAGCAGTCGACAGCTGATATGAACGAATAATGAAAAAGCTGTCATCTAAAATTTGCATGATTGTTTTCTAATTTCTGTTTTTTTATTTTCTTTTTCATCTGCAATTCAACATCAAACACGGACTTGACAACTGGAACCTGATGTTAACTATTGCGCTTGTGCTATTACACGTGTGGCTACGAATCTGACCTAAAATGAAACCAATCTACTTTGGGTTTAATAACGACGTCAAAAATGTGTTCAAAATCATTTAAAATCTCAATTTGGCGAACATTTACGCACTTGATATATTCATCTCACTGTGGCTAATTTACAATCATGGATAACTAACTATTCATGAATTACGTTTATCATTGTTTACATGGATGACATCATATTTGGATGATGTGGTTGTTTCAACCGTTAACAAACACGTAATAAAAATAATTCTAAAACAAAATTTGGCCATCATTCTCGCACAAAAAAATCATCTCACTGTGGCCAATTTATCTTGGATAACAATTCATACATGGATGACATGTTTAACATTGGACGAATCTTGGCGTCATATGTGGATGATATGTTTGCCGCTAACCCTTGGTGTCGCGTGGTCAGCTTACTAGACGCGGCTCAGAAAGCTCGCTGAGCAGCGGCGACTCTGGTACTCCGATCGATTTCGACGAGGGCGCCGGGGAAGGACATTACTATACCACGGTTAGTATGGAGTCGATGGTAGCTTAACTATGATATATTTTGAGAGTAACCAAATGTTTTTTTCCAATCGTTTGTTAACTTACAATTACTGCGCCTCGAAAATTACTATGTACAGCAGTATGCTTATTACGTAAAGCGCGCGAGAAGCTTGAGAAGCTGTCAAACTTGACAGTGACAAAAACAGTGGTTTTGTCACTATATCACGTTTGACAACTTCGCGCGTTACACGGTAAGCTACTATGGTGTATGCAAGAAATTATGTATTTTATTTTTGATCATTGGGACATAGAAGAACATAGCCTTATCTTGATTTTGGAAGATGTCATTAAATTCTGATTTATTTTCTAGACTTCCAAAATCAGAATTTACCTGATTATAGAGTTTGAAGTTTCTTACATGTTATTGGTAACAATTACTATAACATAGTTGAGCTACCTATTTTTAGATTTAGAAAAGAAAATCTGCACAAAATGTAACAGGCGACACCGTGTGTGAGTAAATAATTATATTTAGGAAGTTTGAGTTAAATTTAAAGTACCATATTTTGAATTTAGTACGGCTTGCTAGCTAAAAAATATAAGGATATCGGTCCCATCTGGCAGAAAGTACGAAACTTGGCATGAATGTAGCTGTCATATATGTGCTTCAATATCGATATGGAAACACTTCGATAAATTATTGTTTCCCCCCTTTCCCCCCCCTTTTATCTCCCTCATTCTGGTTTTTTGAATTTTATACTAAAACAGTACGTCTGAGGAGTTTACTTTTCAGAGATCAAATCATCGTCGATAAATTGCCTACAAAACGATACTACATTTTATAGTGCTAAGATTAATATATTTCTATATACAGCCATCAACGTTTTATGAAATTTTAAAAACAGGCACACTTTTTTCTGCCTTACTTCATTTATAGGAAAACGACAAGAGTGGTGATAAAATGGACTAAAGAAGTCAACTACCTTATACATTAAGCTAAAAAATGACATTTACTTCATAGTCGTAAAGGCATTACTTCTAGAGTTACAGCTCACCGCGTCTGACTCAAGTACTCTTTTTTTTACCTTTTTAGAATACATCTTTCTGTTAACTTTGTTTAGCGTAGATTAGATTCAAATTTTCCAATTAGAAATAAAACAGTCCATGTACTAATCCAGGCCACAGTCTATTTACATGTAAAACTAGCTTTCTGCCCGCGGCTACGCTTGCGTTGTGTTTCGACATTTCCGTATTAATTTTTAACTATCCCACTTTTTTCCGTGATTTTAAAGTATCCAACATGTTGACCGAGTATATAAGGTACCACCATGCAAAATTTCATTTCAATCGGTCTAACAGTTTCGGAGATAAGCCCGTAGAATGTACTGCGCCGTATGAGTTACTAAAGTTTTTTAACTATCCCACGGAAACTTTTTAATTTTCTGGGATTAAAAGTATCTAAGATGTTGACCGGGATATAAGGTACCACTATACAAAATTTCATTGAAATCGGTCGAATAGTTTCGGAGATTAGCCCGTACAAACAGACAAACAGAGAAACAAAAATATTTAAAAAAAATCTGGGTATGTACTATATCGCTTCTTACATCCCCTTGAATAGGTTTATAGCATTTTTTTTCTATGTACAGATTTTATAGTTTTTTTTTTGTTTTTCTTTGCACGGGCTAATCTCCGAAACTATTCGACCGATTTGAATGAAATTTTGTATAGTGGTACCTTATATCCCCGGTCAACATCTTAGATACTTTTAATCCCAGAAAATTAAAATGTTCCCGTGGGATAGTTAAAAAACTTTAGTAACTCATACGGCGCAGTATATTCTACGGGCTTATCTCCGAAACTGTTAGACCGATTGAAACGAAATTTTGCATGGTGGTACCTTATATACTCGGTCAACATGTTGGATACTTTAAAATCACGGAAAAAAGTGGGATAGTTAAAAATTAATACGGAAATGTCGAAACACAACGCAAGCGTAGCCGCGGGCAGAAAGCTAGTTTTACATGTAAATAGACTGTGGCCTGGATTAGTACATGGACTGTTTTATTTCTAATTGGAAAATCTGAATCTAATCTACGCTAAACAAAGTTAACAGAAAGATGTATTCTAAAAAGGTAAAAAAAAGAGTACTTGAGTCAGACGCGGTGAGCTGTAACTCTAGAAGTAATGCCTTTACGACTATGAAATAAATGTCATTTTTTAGCTTAATGTATAAGGTAGTTGACTTCTTTAGTCCATTTTATCACCACTCTTGTCGTTTTCCTATAAATGAAGTAAGGAAGAAAAAAGTGTGCCTGTTTTTAAAATTTCATAATACGTTGATGGCTGTATATAGAATTATATTAATCTTAGCACTATAAAATGTAGTATCATTTTGTAGGTAATTTATCGACAACTATTTGGTTCTTCAAAAGTAAACTCATCAGTCCTACCGTTTTTGTAGAAAATGAAAAAAACCAAAATGAGGGAGGTAAAATGAGGGAAAAAGGGGGGGGTAATCATTTCTCAGCGTGTTTCCATATCGACATTGAAGCACATATATAAAAGCTACATGTATGCTAAGTTTCATGCTTTCTGCCAGATGGGACCGTAATTCAGGTTAACAAGCCGTACTAATTGATCTTTTAGCATGTTAAAATGCATGTAGCATTAATTTTTTTAAAGATTTTTCCTAGTTTTTCTATACAGTATCGTGTTTGCTTGATCGTTTCGCTTTTGCATTGAAGTTCTGAATTATTTTTTGTTTTAAAGATTTCTTGGATTTTATCTTGTGTATGATAAAGATTAAGCTTACATCATAAGTATACAATAAAATCACAGTTTAATACAACCGTTTTTCGTCGTCAAGTTTAATAAATAACAGGAACTTATACTGTCCATGGTGTGACTGCTGGACGCTCAGAAAACCACAGTTATACAAGTGAACGCTGCTGTCCAATTCTCTCGCTTCATACTACACTAGTAGAAATACCTGTGATGATACATAATATACATTTACCGCGTAAAGAATGCCACACAAATTCACCAAATCGACTTCCATTAAGTGATCATAAAAATCATGGTGGTCATTTTAATTTACTATATTTTACTAGATGTACGCCCTGCAGGTTCACTGATTCAAGTTTACGAGTTTTTTTCACTTTTTTTTTGCCGGAAAAGTATTATTTCAATCTAGTTATAAAGCGTTTTTGCGTGACTCAGTATCAAACAGACTTTGACATTTATTATAATACTCGTACTAGTGTAATTAACTGATGACTATGATATTTCTATAAGTAATATAAATTAAAATAGAGTTCAGGAATACTATTGGATTTTCACAGTCTTCTGAAATTAAACAGCTAATATAATTTATTTATTTAACATTTATTGTAGACAAGAAAATTACATAATTACAAACATAAAGAACGACGACACAACAGGTACTACTTATTTCTAAAGAAATGTCTTCCAGTAGACCTAGAGGAAGAGATAAAGATAAAATACAGAGGTAAGACGTAATATAACCTTTATAAAAATGTATGTGATGTGTTCAGGAGCCCGGCTCTTACCGGACGACAACAACCACCACGGTGCAGGGTAACGCGCCCTTCGGAACCATGGTGACGCAGGCCACTAGGGTAAGATACCACATCCAAATAATTTGTATACCAAGCCCCGTCTCCTAACCCTTTGCCACTAGGGTAAGATACCACATCCAAATAATTTGTACATTACTAATCCCTGTCTCTTAACCCTTTATAAGGCAAAATAACTTTATAAAATTCATTCGTTTTCGACTTTATATGTGAGCAGGTTCGGACGAAGTATTCCTTCGCCGTAAGAGGGACGTCGAATAAACGTACGGTCTCCTGCATAGAAAACGGACCCCTCTATGGTAAGCGGCGGGTAGTCACCGTTTATGATAGGGGGGTCCGTTTACTTTGCAGGACACTGTACATAGGAAATAGACTAGAAAATA
This sequence comes from Teleiodes luculella, assembly GCA_948473455.1. Lineage (NCBI taxonomy): Eukaryota > Metazoa > Arthropoda > Insecta > Lepidoptera > Gelechiidae > Teleiodes > Teleiodes luculella. The sequence continues at coordinate 11,687,737 of OX419603.1, forward strand.
ATTAGAGGCAAATCTTGTAACAGGTTGCTCATAGTGCTTTTCGGGGGTTTTGGACATCGATGAATCCGAAAATCGCTATTAGCAGTTCGAAAAATTACTCCTTGTACCTGAAATCCAAAATGGCGGCCAAAAAATAATAATTCCCCGAATGGGAGCCTACTAGGCCACCAAACCATACATCATACTTCATCATACTATCATACTAATATTACAAAGAGGAAAGATTTGTATTTGTGTGTGTGTGTGTGTGTGTGTGTGTTTGTAATGAATAAACTCAAAAACTACTGAACCGATTTCAAAAATTCTTTCAACATTAGAAAGGTACATTCACCCTGAGTAACATAGGCTACCTTTTACCGCGGGGAAATGCCTCATTCCCACGGGAAAAACTGTTAACGCGGCTTTTTATTTTTTCAAAGAAATTAACATAACACAACATGATTTAACATGACACGACATTTTTTGACTTGTCATAACATGTTTTTTGTACTTTACCCAAATATTTTTTTTTAAATTGTATTGGTGGTTACAGACCAGCCCGACGGCCGCGCCAACAGTGGAGGAGCCGGAAGAGACCACCATCGGTCCGGACGGCGAAATCGTCTCCTCCCAAACCATCAGCTCCAAGACGCGCACCGTGGAGACCATCACTGTAAGTTGAGTTATTAATTGACCTACGCTTCGGTGGCCAAGTGGCTAGGCCCGTTGACTTCCATTCAGAAGTTCGCGGGTTCGTACCTCTCATATACATCTACATCTCATTTTTTATTTTCCATTTTTGTACTTCTGGCTACATTTTGGGGCTCTGCCCTATTTAAATTATTTAATTCTATCTGTGGTAACTTTTTAATTGGCCTCTGTAATATTAGACATAGAATCATTGTGTAATTTGGCTGTAAGTTCCCCAAATAAAATATACTTAAATATATTTACGTAACGTATCTGTTTCCACAGTACAAGACGGAACGCAACGGCGTCGTGGAGACGCGCGTTGAACAGAAGATCACCATCCAGTCAGACGGCGACCCCATCGACCACGACCGGGCGCTCGCCGAGGCTATACAGGTAACGGGTTCGATTCCGGCGTGGCCGCTAAAATATCTAAATTTAAGCTTGTTTTAATTTGAAAACCAACAGCTATTAAATCCTGACCAGAGAGATAAAAAATCTGATCTGCGCCACGTGTATATTTTTACGATTATGGCAACAATTTCCCTTATAAAATTGGTTCCATTGAAATTCCGCAATATGGCGAGGTATTTTATTTCTCTGGTCGAGCTTTAGTTATGAAATAATAGTTAACTAAAGTGACACCTTGCAAACAAAAAAAACTAGGTCAAAATCGGTGCATCCGTTTAAGAGCTACGATGCCACAGACAGACAGACACACACGTCAAACTTATAACACCCCCCTTTTGTCGGGGGTTAAAAACGGAGAGCCAATTACAGGTCTTCACTGATAGCGCCTACTTAACTAGCACAAATCGCAATAGACCAACACGTTCACACACCAAGAACTTAGTCTAGTGAGGCTACATTCTATCAATAAAACCAAGACATTGGGCCCTATTCTACATAATATTACGATCTTACTTAAATACTGGGCCGTAGCACAGAATAAATAATAGTACTAGGTACAGAAGGCGCACTCTCTGATAGCAAACGTGCGAATTTAATTCTAGCTACCGCGCCACTAACGTTCAAATTACATTGAACGCGTGAACGTGACCCTGGTTATAATAGCCTACCGTTTGTCGTTGCGCTCGTATTAAAACAAAATGCACCTTTTAGTTATCCAAATTTTGAAAAAAGTGGTAATCGGTTGGGGCAAAATCTGGAGGGTATGGTGGGTGACGCAGATCTTGCCCCAACCGATTACCACTTTTTTCAAAATTTGGATAACTTTTTACAAGGAAAAAATTTCAAATCTGATGAGGCAGTCAAAACCGCCTTCAAACAGTTCATAGACTCTCGCTCCCAGGATTTTTATTCCAAAGGTATCAATGATCTACCTATAAAATGGCGGAAGTGTATCGATAACAACGGCGCATACTTCGATTGATTAAATAATAATTTCATTTAAAAAAACTTGTTTCACTTTTTTGATACTGAACGGCAATTTCATATGTAAGGACCTAATATATAGATATAGGCTGGAGCTCTGGCGCGGAGTGCGCCGGGGCCTGGCCCTAGGGCAAATCCGCCACTCACAAAAATTAAAATTAAACCTTATTGTCTTGAAAAAGTGGTTTAAAATCACAGTTTGAATATAATGTTCACTGTCTATCCCTCTCTCTCACTCACATACAATTTTCCACCAACAGGAAGCCACAGCGATGAACCCAGATATGACGGTGGAAAAGATCGAAATCCAGCAGCAGAGTACGCAGCCGTAACGCGCTCGCTACAATCGCTACGCGCGCCGCCATCTTGGAATATTGTAGCCGGTACGTCATTGTTAAGTGTTGCCAATTGATTTTGCACGATTTGGTAATAAAAATTAAAATAATGTGGTGATTTGGACAGTAATTTTGATTATTTCAATATGGAAAGGAAGATTTTTAAAAATTTTCTACTTAAAAAAGTAAATATGGTGACCGGTATTATAATCGATATTTACCGGTTTTTATTTTATAAACTGGAAACGATATTTCAAAATGGCGATATGTATAAACTTGCATGTATATCGAGGTACATACGATAGGTATATAAGGCATCACTGCGAATATTAACTATTAAGTTATTTAATTAAAACCTCTATTATAATATAATTAATGTTAATTATTGGATGTTGTGACGTCAGAACGCACTTTATGATTTTTTTTAACTCTGTCAGATGTTTAATATAAGAATATATCTTTAAGATTTGACATGAGCGAAATGCAAATTTTTATAATGTAAAAATAGTAAGTTGACATTTAAATTTCTGCAATTTTTTTTAAGGCGTAGGCTAAGATCCAACCTCCCGGCTTGTAGTACGATAAATGTTGCCATAGTTAAAAATAATAATGTCTTGGTTTAAAAAAATGTGTATTGGTAGATTTTACAGTGTATTCAATATCAAAATACTATACTTTCAAACAAAAATATGCTTTGATATTTCACCTTTACCTATTGGTATAAATGATTGATGTAATAAGGAAGTGTCCTAAAAAAAAACTAATTAGTCCGTCAGTTATATTACTGAAAAATAATATACACTTTTTTTGTCTGACTAACGAAAAATGCCGACGATACAGCACTTTGAAATTTCCAGTGACGACACGCCGCCATACAAATTGTACGGAAAAGTGACGTCATAGCACTCTTCTACATTTTGATGAGATATAACTTCGTCAAATAAAAAAAAATACGTGTTCAATTTTTTTCGATAATCTAACTGACGGACTAATAGAATCGATTTCTTTTTTCCAGCCCACTTCCCTATTGAAAAACTAAGTACCTACATAATTAGTTTATTATGATACGCCGTTTGAAGTATGACTTTATAAGCGTCTTTCATATAATAATTAAATCTACCAATATACAAACGTCTCAAAACAGTATGCGTCGTGAAATTTCACTGATTGAAAAAACTTTGGAGAGCGATTTTGGGAAGAACAATTTTAACTATGGGAGTAACTCGGAAATTGCGTAAAAATATCATTTTTTATGAAAAATAAGTTTTTTTTCATGATTTCAGAATTAGTCTCATAGAAAAAAATATTCATATTAATGTGTAGAATCATTCCCATGAAGGTTGATCAACCAGTTAAATTACACGATGTATATTAAAGTTTCATTATAATAATTGATTTCATTATGAAACAGCTTTAAACATGTCACACGCACTATACCACCGTCTTTAGAATGTATAATAAAAAAAGATGTTTTTATGTTCGTTTATCTTAACTATCAAACAATGTAACTCGGGACTAAACTAAAATTGTTTCTATTGCACGTTTCTAAACCTCCTGTATAGTCTATAGAAAGATTAAAGAATCACTCTGTATAATTAGGGGTGATTCAGATTTACAATTTTACATAAATTTGAGAAAAAATATGGTGGTAATTTATAATTATAATGTTTTAAAGAACACCCCTGACAACTCTCGATTTTGATGTTAAATAAATGTTTTTTTTTTATCTTTTTAATATATCGAACAGTTGCGAGTTAATATTTTAAAATAATCTGACTTTGAAATAACATTACCTGAAACTTTTTAAGTTTACCTATCAATGGCTTTTGGCAGTCACGCTCTAAGTGTAAGTATATCTGTCCTTTTTACTCTAATGGTAAACAAAAAGGACAGAAGATCCAACGAACAATCGAATATTGTTTTGAATTATTCTAAAATGTCACTGTCAATTTAAGAATATTTCAAAGTCTTTTTGACGTGACAATTTGACATGCAATCTGAGCGTCTGTTAGGTTCATAATATTTTTGACAGTTCTTAAATCTAATATAATCCTTTATTCCTTCAAAATATCTAAAGGACGGAAGAAATTCAATAATTATTAGAGCGTGGCTTTCAAACTTAGCGCCGTTATGTCAAAATGCATTATGTGTATGTTTAAAAACATATTATAACGTGTTGCTATAACAATCTATAAAACTTTCACCATTTAGGTGCTACTATTTAGGAGTATAGTGTAACGGTACCTTTATAATTATTGTCACTGTGTGTTAGGGCCCTTATGACTTTGTAATCTGATTGTAAGCTTGCAAATTGTAATTCATTTTGTTGTAAAAAAAAAACAATATAATTTGTAAAGTACTCTTTAGAATTTGCATCTAATTCGGCAAAATCTTTCATCTTAAAAAAGCTATCGTATTAAACTTCACACAATAAAGCAAAGAAAGTTATTCTGTCTTACTACCAATCCAACTAAATAAGTGTTGCCAGTTGTAATGATTTAATTTCGTTTAGTCTGATTTTCGGAAGAAAATAGAATTCATTATCAACTTTTTATTATTTTTCTTTTAATCACCATCATCTTCCCTATTTTTTCAATAAACAAACTACTATTTTGGTAATTTTGTTATCTTTTGGCGTGTAATAAATAGAGGCTGAATTGGCAACCCAATCTCTATTGTAATAAGAGTGGTATAAAATTTAACTTTTGTTTGGAATTGGTTAATATGCAAGTTGCATTTAATTTTGTTATATCTATAATTTTTTTTGTCGAATTTCATGTAAAGTCTAAGGACATCTTTAAAATTTCAAAATCAATATATTGCAATATACCAAGTCAATGTTAAAAGATCGATGTTAGGCAAACAATAATCATATAAATTGTATTTTAGGCCAGTCAAGCATTTAGATTTAAAAGAGCACAACTTTTTAACTGTCATTTTTTTACGAATATATTAAATTTATTTCTAGATCAGGACATTCCATATCTGATGTTCGCAGTAATCTAGTTATTCGCTAGATGACACTATAGTGTTTCAGTTTTACTATAATAAAATATCTGTACGGCTGCTTCTATGAACAAAACGAGGATACTAATAAATTAGTAGGAGAGCTAGCGGCCTAATTCGTCATGTGGCTTCAGCTGTATTGACACTCCGTTAGCTACTTCCCTGAACAACCATTTCCTATAATCTTCGTGCTGGCAGGCCGCGAGCGGTGGGTGCGGGTGTAGTGGGGTGGGGAAAAAAAAAATCATGTGGGCTCAGCGACTTTAATTTTTTTTCCAAACAGTTGCTCTGTACTCCCTGTGCACCCAAAAGAAAAATTAAATCGATCGGGTGGTGGGAAGGGGTTGCCAGCGTTAATCAAAAGTATCAAAATAATAATAATTTTCATGTGGGCTCAGCTGTATTGGCTTTTTTTTTGACGCGAGATTAATCAATATGTAAGCCCCAAAAAAATTCGAAAAATATTTAAAAAAAAAATAATTAAAAAAAATTAAATTAATTAAATTCGCTATTTTTTATGGGGCTTACATATTGATTAGTCTCGCGTCAGAAAAAAAGCCAATACAGCTGAGCCCACACGAAAATTATTATTATTTTGGTACTTTTAATTGACGCTGGCAACCCCTTCCCACCACCCGATCGATTTAATTTTTCTTTTGGATGCACAGGGAGTACAGAGCAACTGTTTGGAAAAAAAATTAAAGTCGCTGAGCCCACATGATTTTTTTTTTTCCCACCCCACTACACCCGCACCCACCGCTCGCGGCCTGCCAGCACGAAGATTATAGGAAATGGTTGTTCAGGGAAGTAGCTAACGGAGTGTCAATACAGCTGAAGCCACATGACGAATTAGGTCGCTAGCTCTCCTACTAAATATTACTACGGTCGCTTGTAAACATACTACTAAACTAAAATAAATGCTTGCGAAACGTAAAAAATATATCCGTAGTATAGATGAATCTTATTCATTATCACAATCGTTACGTAAAACCCCGTCAAGGGGCTTTGACCTACGTAACAACCAACACTGTATTACCCATGGAGGTAGTTTTTTTTTCTTTATCTATGGTATTACTACAGATAAAAAATATTTTAGACACGCGCTCAATCTGTGTTCAAATTGTTTACGGTAAATTCATAACAATGGTGTACATAATGTAGGCTTTCTACATTGTAAGATTGATTCATAACTATGATATTAAGTGCATGGAATAAATAAAGTATATTGGTTTGTCTATCTCATTCTTTTTGCAAAAAGAACTGTTTGTCACTTTGTTTCATAGAACCGGTCGAATAGAATGACAGTGAAATATTGTCAATAATTGTCATATTATGATTATGTGACCCGATTACAGTTTTAATATATTCCCTGTACGCTAGCCGTAACATTTTGTATTGTAATAGCATCTTATTATAGTTTTATTATAACTTAAGCAAGTTACACTGATTCTAAATCAGACTTTTTTAAGTGAAGTGTTTGTCTTCTTTTTTATATTTTGACACATTTTTCGTAGAGAAAATATTGTGAATATGTCACAAAAAATATCACTACGAAATGTATGTGGGTTGTATAATTCATACTTTTCACATTATTTCATTCCTTTACTTACAAAATATTCCGTGGTGTTGTAATTATTTTTAAACTGAACAACCTTTTAGAATGATCATCTTGAAATGTCCTAATCTAATTTTCTAACAAAATGCTTGGCCATGTCATCACGTCAGGCCCTTTTGAATGAGAAATTTTTAGATTTAACCTGTATTCATTTATGACTTAGGATAATTCTTCAGTTATATTTTCCATTTGATCACTTAGTATTTTTTTGTAATACCATAATCACGGATGTATAAATATAGTGTGATAGTGAAAATATTTGTGACATATTCTAGAATATTTTATTTAGTTGTGCAATCGGGGGAATAACCTATAGCAATCACTTTTATTTTTCTATTCTACATTATTATTATTATTCTTCTTATTCTTATGATGACTTATGATCCATATTATTATCATTCTTTTTTATGTAGGTACGGTTGATCAAATAAATTTACTACGACATATTTTCTCACAGTAGTAAAAATTTCAGAAGTCGCAATACGATAAAAAAAATTAAACACACGATAAATGAGTGTCTAAAAAAACTATGGAAAATTGTATAGAAAAGTTTTAGACAGGTTCTCGTTGCGTGTTTAATTTACTTTTATAATCATACATACCAATATAATTATATTGCACTAGGTTTTTCCTCCGACTTCGCCTGACTTGTCTTGTGTTATCGTCTTATATTTATTAAAGATGTTTATTTTTGTAAGAGTCCACTCTCCGTATTATTTTGTATTTACAAAACGAAGTTATGAAATGATAGAAATTACAATAAAAATGCTTTGTTTTAAAAAAACATTGTCTTTTATTTTGATAAAGTTTTGTACCCTGCGGTTTGTCAAAAGTTACAACTTTAAAATTATTATTACACTTAAAAATATAAAATAAAATTGGTATAAAAATAATGGCATGTTCTTAAAGTTCATAAATTACTACATTATTATTTAAAATTGTTAACAAAAATATAACTTCTAAACATGTAGGTACTAAAATAATTCAATATGGTAGCTATCACACTGCACACTATTACATCTCACAAATATAAATAAATGTGAAAATATAGATTATTGCTTCGACCACTTATTAAAGGCGGGAAAATAAAAAAAGTGACACAACAACAGATTGTCTATAAATAAATAAATAAATGTTACAATATTTAATATGATCTATTTATACTATGATAGATATTCGATATATTACGTAGAACTTCGTAACATTTTGATATCTGTCCGTCTCGCTCTCGCATGGATATTTCAGGCTCACGCTGTCTCCTTCTAGTCTCCATTACTACCTAATCAGCGATCAGTGTTGGTAAAGTTAGGTATTTTAGCTATGTTTATAAATCTACCCGATAAAAGTTATAATAATATTATTTATGTATAGATTAATAAGTAAATCAGAAAAATCCAAACATGCACGCACTAGTATAGTTATGTTATGATCCCAGATTAAGTAACCAGTACAGTTAAAAGCAGATCAAACTACATTTTGGACTTATTCTAAACCGTGAAATTTTACTACTACTCATGAAACTGAACAACTTTCTCTGAGGAACATAGACTGAAATCTCAAAATTAATTTATTTATTTTGATGAGTAGGTACTGCCACTATGTTACGGATAAACAACAAGTTTTGACGGTGCATTAGTTGAAGGAGCAGTATTGCGTTTCCGTTCGTCATTCAACGGATACAAGAGTATTATAATATGTATTCAAACTGTTAAGCTCGATCTCTTCTTCACTGTATTTTTTAACGAAGATCTTCCAAAGTATTAAACCCACCATGAATTTGTAAGGATAGTTAATTTGCTTAAAAAAACATAGCCTAGCTTTTATTAGCTAAATTAGCTATACTATTATTTTATGGATCATTTTATTATTAAAAGAGAATATACCTTCATGATGCTTATAGAGTTTGGAAAATGAAAGTAGACAATGAAAAAACGCGGCAAATTTGAAAAAAATCATCGTGGCAACCCCGATTCTATGGATTTACCTAATTTGATCCTTTTTTTCTATGTAACTTTGTTGCCAGTACAATGTTTTCCAATTTCATCGATTGTCATCTTTCATTTGCCAAACTCTATTACACACTACACAGCCATTTACAAACAAGTTAATTGAAAAAAATATATTACACGAAATATTTTATGAACCAATTATACATCCATGGTATAGCCTGAAAAATAAAAAATAAAAGTCTAATTTCGCATTTAGTGCTTTTTGTTGTTTAGCTTTTGTCGTGTGGCTGTGCTGTGCAATATTAAGTAAAGCCTGACCAAAGAAATAAAAAACCTGCTCTGGGGGCGCCACGTGTATATTTTTAATTTTTAACAATTTCCAGCAATTTCCCTTATAAAATTAGTTCCATTGAAATTCCGCAATATGGCGAGGCTTTTTATTTATCTGGTCGGGCTTTATTTTTGAGTTATAGTCCGACCAGAAAAGTTGGAAACCTCGCCATATTGCGGATTTTCAGTAGAACAAACTTTATAAGGAAAAGTGTTGCCAAAAACCATCAAAAAACATAAAAATATACACGTGACGCCCCCAGAGCAACATTTTTATTTATCTGCTAAAAAAGTATAATAATTAGAGTTACCAGGTGTGACTATTATTTCTAACTTATCCAAAATTATAGCTTTTAAATCCAAATTTATAGCAAAATTATAACTTTCAGTGAAACAGAAAAGGAAGAGGTCGGTTTATGGGTTGCCTGGTAGATATTGCTACCTTAGCAATAAGGCCGCTTATTTGTACACTTTGTATTCTTTGTTATTCCTGGCGTTATTAATGCAAGGAATACATAAAAGACTGAAATTTGCTAAAAATTACTGTACATTTTGCAACCTGGTAACTATAAATATTTTGTAAATTTCTTCACCAATGTCCACCCAAAAATTTAAATAACAAACTTAAAAAACACACAGTGATATAAATAATACAATGTTAAATTTAATCAACTGAGATGTACCGATTTTTAATAATTTACAGGTTTTTTTAGATTGAATTGAGACTTTGTAGTATAGGTACATAATTAATACATATACTTGAGGTTTAATAAAAGTGTTTACTTGTAGCAAAGCTAGATATTCTTAGTTTATATTCCAAAATCGCAATCAGTCAACGAAAATAAACGGTTAACCGGTAATCGGTACATCTCTACCGCATACCAACACAGAGGCTGTATAGGACCAGCAAAGCTATGATAACTGGCGTCGTCCCAGACTCCACTCTTAAGCCCGAGGATGGAGAACCGAATAGAAGCTGCAAATGGAAAGCATGTGAGATGTGGATGAAACTGCCTTAGTATGTATAGATCTTGGAGTTATGTAAGTACCTATTGTATTCGTACTTTTAAGTTTTGGTGTCAATAAAGAATATTTGTATTTGTATTTGTACCTAGTTCATTGATTGATGCTTTTTCATTTAATAGGCACCGTCCGTTATTAATGCATTGCTTAGATTAAATATAGAGGTAGATAAACGGTTTCTATTTGCTGACCATCGGTTATGCGCATGCTTATTAGCTGAGGCACCTTCTTATTTATTCTTAAGTTTTTTTTGTGTATGTCTCTCTTGGTGTACCTAATTTGTAAATCTTTTCAATAAATAAACATCTTATTATGTATTATAATTATGCATAGTGTATCGCATCTTAAGTTTGGATGTAAAGATGCTAAAGATTTATCTCAAACTGATAAGAAAAAGTCTATGTTCAAATTTGGTCCCTCCCAGTAAAAACATAAAAACTAAATTCGAATAGGTACGCGATAAAAACGGTGCCATTTTCTGATCCAAGGCGCGCGATCACTTTTTCGCATAACTGAGGTAGAGTAGAGACGCTACTAGAGCTACCTATAGTCAGCTGCAGATATTAACTCACACCCCGCGCGCTCGCCGACCTTCTCAATTTGGTCGGGTTATAAAATTTAGCTAACTTTTCAGTTAACTTCACGCCGCTCTAAGAAAAGGGTTTTATTTATCTCTGCAGTTGACCGTAAAGTCAAAGTCAAAGTCAAAGTCAAATAGTGTTTATTCAAAGTAAGATTTCACAAAATCATTTTTCGACGTCGAGTCCGTATTTTATCGGGTAACTCTTCCGCCCACTCTACCTACTTGTGTAAACGAGAGAGAGACGAATCTAGTCTAGATTTCAGAATACGAGTATATACGGTCAGATTCAGATGCAAAAAGTAAGATGAACACGCACCGTAATTTCATCATTGAATAAATAAATGAATATTTTTTCAGCGTGAAATGACTCCCACCTAAAACATCCCACATGTAGGTAGTATAAAAAGTTGGTAATGGATGAATTCAAATGGATGAAATTTTGAATTGTAATCAATTAGTAAGGTAATAAAAAGAGGTATAACCATGGTGTCTACTTCCTGACTAGCGCGTAGTAATTTATAGATAACTTATAAAGCCCGACCAAAGAAATAAAAAACCTCGCCATATTGCGGAATTCCAATAGAATTAATTTCACTATGGAAATTTGTTGCCATAAACATAAAAATATACACGGCGGCCCAGAGCAGGTTTTTTATTTCTTTGGTCATCTACTTTACTTTAAATATATCATTTTTGAATCTATCGTCAAAAGCACGTGGAATGTCACAATGCATTCCAGACCATCTGAAAATACTAATTAATTTAAGACTTTAATGGCTCCTTTTTATTACTTATTCCATATTTGTACTAAGCGCAAAATAAATAGGTACAAAAAAAACAACCTTTGACAAAACACTTAAACAAACAAACAGTGCAGTGCTCAAAACAAAACAGGTGCAAAAGTCACTGAGTAGGTACTGTTATCCTAGAACTACCTGGGTGATGTTTTTGACGAAACCCTGGTCATTCTTGTAGACTGTGCCGTTAAATCCAAGGCCGAACGGCGTCTCTTCAGCTGTCTGCAGGTAGAATAGACCTTTGGTGCCAGGCCTGGATGGGAAACCCATGTAGCTGGAATTTTTAAGGCATTTATTTGAAGGAGCAAACACAAAAATATCTTTACATCTGAAATAAGCATGGACTGAAATATCGAAGGAAAGATGATTCCGTGATTAAAAACCACGCAAAGTCGTTGAAACACTTGACGGCGGATAACGCATCATGTCATGATTTACCACAGACTCGGTGAAGTACTTAAATCCAGGTACGGCAGACTTCAAGAGTTACTTTACAGTATCTCCACAAGGTTCTTAAAGGCATCATAGCTAGCACACTTCATGGAGGGACCACAGACTAAGTGAAGTAAAGCCAAGTACATGACAAATAAGTCAGTTTTCAGGAGTTGTTTGACCAGAGAGATTGGAAGAGCCGCTAAGCGAAGCGGCTCTTCCAATCTCTCTGTATTTGACTGTATCTTCACAGAGGCATCCCAGCTAGCACATTTGACGGCAGGGAATGCGTTGTTCTTAAACTTGACAGAAGGACCACAGACTCGGTGAAGTGAATTCAAGTATCGCGAGTACTCACTTACCTGACAGAGTCTTCGCAGGTATGGTTCTTAAAGGCCTCCCAGCTGGCACACTTGACAGCGGGGAATGCGTTGGACCAAACACTCGGCTGGTCTTCAAGAGTTACCTTACTGTGTCTTTGTTGGTGTAGTTCTTAAACTTGACAGAAGGACCACAGACTCGGTGAAGTAAAGTCTGGTAGTCTTTAAGAGCTACCTGACAGTGTCTTCGCAAGTATGGTTCTTAAAGGCCTCCCAGCTGGCACACTTGACGACGGGACGGGGAACTCGTTGGACCAAACACCCGCTGAAGTGAAGACAAGTATTCTAGCCTTCAAGATACTGTGTCTTTGTAGGTGTAGTTATTAAACTTGCCAGAAGGACCACAGACTCGGTGAAGTAAAGTCTGGTAGTCTTCAAGAGTTACCTGACAGTGTCTTCGCAAGTATGGTTCTTAAAGGCCTCCCAGCTGGCACACTTGACGACGGGGAACTCGTTGAACCAAACATCCGCTGAAGTGAAGACGAGTATTCTAGTCCTCAAGAGTTACCTGACAGTGTCTTCGCAGGTATGGTTCTTAAAGGCCTCCCAGCTGGCACACTTCACAGCAGGGAATGCGTCAGGGTCGACAACAGACTCTGTGAAGTAAAGCCAGGCCCGGCTGTGGCTGCATGTCTGGAAGAGGCAGTTCGGCTGACGGGCACCATCGTTTGGGAAGTAGTCGACGTCACCTGGTGTGGAAGATTAAGGAAATAACATTTAATGGACGGCTGAAATGATGACGATGATGACGGCATTTAAAATACCCTGCTACAGTTGGATGATTCCTTCGAAAATCCTTGGATGAACCAAAACACGATATCTATCCTGTGCTGTTTTGATTAAGGAGTTTGGTATCCTGCAGACTTCAACTCCTGTATCCGGGTTAAGGTTATTTATTTATCTTGCTAGACTCGTGGAATTCACTCAGTCCCCTTAGCATGACCGTTCATGCGTGACAGACATAGTTTTGTCGTATATTTTAACCCCTTAGAGGTAAGGTAATAATATGGCATAAATGGAGAAATATTATTACTCGCAGCTTTTTGACAGTTATTAATGTGAGATAAAATCTTGTCATAGCACTTCACGATACAGGGGCAGATACCTAGAGTTCAATGAACGAAGAGATAAGATGATCTAAGTATTACATATAATAAAACTGTAGAAGTCGAATGTCTGTAGGTATAAGTAGGTATATAAAAAAAAAGATGAAATCCGAGTCAGGAAGATGTAAGAAGTGAAATAGAATATATCCAGATAATTTTCTTTTTTTTGTTTCTCTGTCTGTTTGTCTGTTTGTACGGGCTAATCTCCGAAACTATTAGACCGATTTGAATGAAATTTTGCATGGTGGTTCTTTACAACCCTGGTCAAGTATCCATACTTTAAATAACGGAAAATTAAAGAGTTATAGATAAGAGATAGTTAAAAATTACTACAGAAAAGTCGGAAATCAACGCGGGCGTAGCCGCGGGCAGACAACTAAGTAGTAAATAAATAAAATAAAAATAATGTCCTACTAATATAATAAACTGATTTCTGATTTCAAAACTTTTAGATAGGTACTTGAGGATTAGGTCCCATTCAGTGAGGTAAGAAGGAACCTTATAGGTCAACCGTCTTCTATATAAGAAGATCCATGCGTCAAACCCGTGAACGTGGTGCTGCTTGGGGGGACTGGTCTACTTTAGTCGATTGCCGGTTGTTTTTTTTGGTTATATAATTTAGTTTTTCTACTTTGACTGGTTCCCTTCCTCTAATTGCATACTTTGTTTGCACTCTTTGTCATATTAATCAAATTGTATAAAATAATAACTTTGTAAAATATTTTGAAAAAATGCAACGCCTGTGGAGTTTCTTCCGGCGGGTTCTTCTCCACAGAAGACGCAGCCAAATTGTGAACCCGCCTCGACGTCGAAAAGTGATTTGTAAAATCTTACTTCGAATAAAACATATTTCATTCGTTCATTCATTCAGATCCCATCCATTCCACACTTACCAACAGCATCCATGAGTCCATACACTCCAGCGTCAGTGTGGATGACGTCCACGAAGTCAGCGTCGGTGTTCTTCAGACGAAGCTCTTCATCCACGTGGCTGAAACAAGGACCTGCGGGGTCCAGCCCCGATATCCTGCCAACAGAGAACCAGATCTTTACCAGCTCATTTACATCATCATTAACAGCCCCACCGAGGGGCTCGAGCCTACCCTGAAATCAGGGTGAATAGAGTCGACCACGCTTGCCCAGTGCGGGTTGGTCAACTTCACACATAACCCTTGAAATACTTCGCAAGTGAGTGCAGTTTTCCTCACAATGAAGAGCGTCGAATAAACGTACATATGAATTCAAAAATCGAAAACACATTGGTTGGTACGTGCCGAGGTTCGAACCCGCGAACTTCCGAATGGAAGATTATACCTTACCGACTCATTGACGCTTTGGTACTGTGTTGCTTTAATTATGTTTGTTGTATGTATTCTCTTGTGTGCAATAAAGTATATTCTATTCTATTCTATTGTAAAGCCTACCTTACCAAAGAAATAAGAAACCTGCTCTGGGGGCGCCACGTGTATATTTTTATGATTATGGCAACAATTTCTATTATAAAATTAGTTCCATTGAAATTCCGTAATATGGCGAGGTTTCTTATTTCTTTGGTCAGGCTTTATTTTAATTTCTAGCTATTAGGTACCTAGTACTGTACAGCATTGATGTACCTTGAACAGAAATTTGTCGTTAAGGAAAACGTAACAGTAATCTGAGAGAGTTCTGAGTATTTTTCTTAATCTTTTTGATAACATTGATTGTTGTAGGTTGCAGGTCACGTTTTAATGATAAGAAAAAAAATTTTGGTGTCAATATTAAGATAAAAGTGGGACCATGGCAAGAGACTCATGAGAGGTGAAAGAAATCTTATGTCAAACGACTGATATTGTTATAAATATACAATATCCAACATTTTTTTAATAATTAACCTATGCTTGTGTCGCAAAGTACGCCGAATGAAGCTTCACCGGATTTGTAGGGGAGCGGAAGACTCTACCCCAAAGTAGTCATGTACCAACGCGTCTAGGGGGAGCCCGAGGGAACCTCGGGCTACGGCCTAGCGCGTTGACACTGAAAAACATCGTGAAGGAGACGACGCCTGAGGGGCTCCGTCTCTGATTATTAGTTTTGATTTTGGCCGCGCCAATGCCTACCGGCGGGTACGGGCATTGTTACCTGAAGGGTAATTATTATCTGAAGGGCATTCTGTTAACTGTAATCTAAATTCTTTGGCTGCTTTAACTACATCAGTGATTTCGTCGTTAGGTTCGGAAAGGATATGTTTGGGACGGCGGCGGATCCGCGTAACCTGACGGCTTGCCAAGGTAGGCCGCGGGCGTGACAGTAGTAGTAGTTAAAGATGACTGCATTTCACAGCATACCTGCCGACGTTCTGGCCAGTGAGGTTGGTGAAGCTCTTGCCGGTAAACCCTGAGATGTGGGCGCCCAGGCTGTGACCTATTATGTGGATCTGGGACGGGTCTACGCCACCTGGGTTGAAGAAAAACATATTAATTTAATTTAAGTTTTGGGAGCCGAAGTTCACCTTAGAGGCTCTAACCTTGAAATCAATATTGACCCCGATTTCAACTTAATGTGACCCCTCAATAAATAAAAGGAAAATAATTAGCGGGCTTTGAAAAGAAAATAATTCCTTTTTCAAAGCCCGCACCCACAAAGGCGGGAGGGGAGACCCATGATCGCGGTCCGATATTCGAGTTTATATGCAGCTTGTCCCATAGAAAGCGGGCGCAATCTTTGTTACAAGCTGAATATGAACTCGGATATCGCCCCGCAGCACTCGTTTTATCAAGTCTGACCTTCATTAGTCAATTATGAAAACGGACAAAAGGAATATTTTGATGACAATTGCGAAATAATAATATGAAAATGTTTGGTTTTGTGCCCATTCTTCTTTTTTCGCTTTCAAGCTAAAACAGCTTAAACGGGTTTAGATGATTTTAACATACCTACAAAAAGCGTATATAATTAAATTACAAAAATATACCTATTATATGCTAACGGCATCGCATTATCTTGTACAAAATAGCTTCTAATGGTTTTAAAATATGTTTAATTTATTCTGTATTTTTCCTCTAAACAGGAAAATAAGTAGGTATACTTATACGCTATTTATAACCATCCTCAGATGCTTACTATGAATTCTGATCTAATTATGGCGACGTCAATGTTAACTAGTCGGTTAGGTTGCGTGTCGATTTTACGCCCATAATAGTCTTAAAGATAGCGGTTCTCAAACTGCGCAGGTATTTATAACCGTTTTGTTAATGCCACAAAATAAAAGTGTATGTTTGATAAAAGTAATACGTTATTTAAGTATAATGGGCGCGAAAACTAATGTAAGTAAGTGATGTGAAGCGCCAAAAGTTTATTTAAGTATTTACTTTGTACAGGAACCAGCATATGTGGTTGGATATTCGCTCTACGAAATTCACCCCTACTTCTACGGAATACGGGCGCTCTCAAGGTCCAAATGTACAGCCGCTGCCTATTTTACAATACAACTACCATTACAAACCATTTGTGCAATATTTATATTTTATTTACTGAAAGGTGCTGAAAGTGAAAAACTTTGTACCTTCCTTTAATTAGGTAAATTGAATTAAATTTTTAACGTAAAATTATTATTATTATTTTTTTTTAATCTTTATTATAAAATTAGTTCCATTGACATTTTGTAATATGGCCACAGAATACCAAATATTATTATATGGCAGAGATTTTTTCTGGTGGATCTTTAAAAAAATTTTATTAGATAAAACAAAAATAGGTAGGTACCTACCTATGTACCTACAAAGTACAATTAAAATAGTTTGAGAGCTACTGCAAAAACAATCGTTCCGCTCTTTATTTATTGCGCTCAATGTATAGCAATTAAGTCTATTTGCGTCCATGTAATTACTATTGTTAGATCTATTATAATATAACCACGATGATCCTACTGATCGCCGGTCTTGGTTTGATCAAAGCTTTTTAGCTTCGTCTGTGCTCTAAAGGACTAAAATATTTTTGAATTTTGTATAAACACGAACTACCACGCCAATTCATACTAATATTATAAAGAGGAAAGATTTGTATTTTTGTGTGTGTGTGTGTGTGTGTATGTTTGTAATAAATAAACTCAAAAACTACTGAACCGATTTCAATAATTCTTTTACCATTAGAAAGCTACAGTCACCCTGAGTAATGTAGGCTACCTTTTACCGCGGGAAAATGCCCATTCCCACGGGAAAAACTGTTAACGCGGGCGGAACCGCGTCGGAAAGCTAGTAACGCATATTTAGGTATGAGATAATGGCCAAGGGATGACAAGGCCTGTGGATGTTACGAATAAAAGCCTGATGAAACACATGGACTTGCTAACATCTGCTCGTAGTTACACTATGATGAACATTTGAGTGACATTTGAATGTATTTTGTCCATGGAATATTGCTAAAACGAGTAGGTACACCTGGCACCACAGACTTTGGATGCTTTTACTGTCAAATAGACGAACAAACAGAACTATAAAAACGTTACTGAATTATTGTTCTTAACCCCCGACGAAAAAGAGGGGTGTTATATGTTTGACGTGTGTATCTGTCTGTCTGTCTGTGGCATCGTAGCCCCTAAACGGATGCGCCGATTTTGATCTAGTTTTTTTTGTTTGCAAGGTGTCACAAATGTCACAATCGAGAGTGTTCTTAGCTATGATCCGAGAAAATATCGTCATCCATTTGAAGATTATCAGCTCTTTTCTAGTTGTTGATAGGATCAAGTAACGGTTTTGTGGCGGGGGTTATTTATTTTTTTAATTTAGTGTTATTAGTTTATTACATATACCTACATCGAATTTGATTCGATCTTATTGTGCCGAGATTGTCTGCCCAAAATTCACCACAGTTCTCTATCTGCAAAAACTCTATCTTATGATACTTAATAATAATCCATCCGACCGTTTTCGGTCATGGCGACCACTCTACCTTATTTATTATATTGCTATATAGGATTATCTTTGTTGGTGTGTTTTACATTACTTAAAATATTCTACGTCTATGCCATGGTCTACACAAACATAGGAAATTGTGACATAGTAGCAGTACCTCTACTAAGTGAAGTAGTACCTACTAAGTGAAGGTCGCGCCGTTTACTACAATCATATTAATCATGTAAATAGCGGATAGTTTTCTCAAATCAACATCTAGTGCAGGAAGAATAGTAATTTATACAGCTATTTCATTCAAACTACGTCATTTAATTCAAGGTGGTTTGAGAAAAAAACACATGTTATAGTTTTAGGAGCCTTGGATGGAAATACTCGGAATATGAGATTTTAAATCCTCGAAGACTGTTTATGTTTTTGTTTGTTATTGTTGTCCAAAAAGATTTGTATAAGGATTTTATTTTTTCTATACATATACACACACGCATTATCCCTTTTTACAAGTATTAATAAAAATGTTTTTAGGTAACGCGGTAATGGCCGCATTGCCTATCGCAAAGAGCTAGATTTTCTCGGTTTTCCTTTTCAGCAAAGAAAATCTTGCAAGACACTTTTTCTCTTCTCGCAAGAAACTTTTTGATACTTTCACCAGTTTAGTTAGTTAGGAATATGCAGCTTCACTCAGAGGGTTTTCCTCCTGACATTTGGCGGTAGACCTACTGATCCTTCCTCTGTCAGCCTTAAGCAAAATCTACGTTCGTGTAGAAATCTTTCTCTAGATATGCCTTCCCATTCTACTAATTTCTTGAATGAGTCTTTTCAAGTCCGAGCTATTCGCCTCTGGAATGAACTTCCTGAATCCATCCGACGTTCCCCCTCACCGGATCTTTCAAAAAACCCATTACCTTGCCACCTTCTCCTCGTAATGATCAAAATCTCCCCTCTACTTTGCTGTTATTTTTATCATAGATATAAATATGTATGTATGTATTGGTATGTTTATTTATTTATATTTTATTTTATGTATAGTTAATAAAGCATTATTTGTGTAACATTTTATGTATTCTAAGTACCTCTTTATAAATATTTTGTGTAGTTGTGTTTATTATGTTAGTGCCACCGACGTTTAATATTTTCGCAATTTCCTGTTTGGTTTCCTGGAAAAAATTGCTACTTAAGCAATAAGGCCGCCTATTGGCTCATTGTCTCACACTTATTAAAATTGTAACTGTCCTATATATTACTGGTGTCAATAAAGAGTATTTGTATTGTCTAAATGAAAGATTATTCCGTGCTTTCGGAAGGCACGAAGCCGCTGTTCCCGGCTAACATCTACGAATGTACTCGTTCGTTACACGCCTATTGTCAGAAGCGTGTCAGAAGCCGACTGCTCAATAACTCTGACAAAGCTCTGACACCAGGGTTTGTGAGGTAGGTTATCCTCGAAACCCACACGATGAGCAAGCACTGCGCCAGAGCAGGTCCATGACAAAGGTGAACAAAAGAACTGTGTTTTATAGGGTGATGGGTGGCTCGAGTAGCAATCCCACGCAAAAATGGCGCACTAGACGTCGAGTTGCGGAAATCAGCCCATTTTTACCATTAGTATTACCAAGACTTACTGTGAACCATGGAAGCCAGCACTTCCCCCAGCTTCTCCCCCATGAAGCGCACGTAGGTGGTGGAGCGAAGGTACAGCCACTTGATGAGTGGGGAGCCGTCCAGCGCCAGGACATTGCAGTGACCTGGGACAGACAATATCATCAGCATCATAGGAGGAAAAAGATTGAATATAGTCAGGGTATTTCATGCTCTGCAGCTGCTGCAAGAAATCAAGGTAAATTGGCCTTTGTCGACCACACTGATCCAGTGCCAATTGGTCAACTTTACACTACTATCTTGTAATTATTGTGTGTGCAAGTTTGCGTGTTTCATAGTAAGGGCGTCGATATTAATTTAAAAACTGAAAACATATCGGTGCGTGTTGCGGTTTGAACGTGCGAACTTCCGAATGGAATTCAACAGCTTTAGCCACTTGGCCACCGACACTAGACTCTCTTTCTCTTTCTCAGCACGTTTAGTAAACATAGAGAAAAACATTCTGCGTAATAAACGGGCGTAATAAACTGCAAAAATCTAGCAAAAGAGGTTTTGACCCTTCCCAATCCGCCTGCTAAACATGGGGATTACAGCTACACCTCCCTTTAAAGGGAGAAGATTTAGTCTAGCGGTGCACTGTTAGTATTGCGTGATTATTTTAAACCACACTTTTATGGTACAAAACCCCACAGGCGTGTTATTACGGCAATTTGCCTGTTCTAAGACGCGTTAAGCTTGATAATATCTCCCCGGCTACCGTCAAACCGCAATGAATCATTATTTCATTTACATAAAACACTTTTAGAATTCATTTACGTATATATGTCCTTCGCAGAATACATAACACAAACAGAGGTAGGTATATCCTTATAATAATCTAATGTGCTATAAAAACTACTTAATGTCATAAATAAAAGACCATAATTATGCATAATTATTGATCTACACAGACCTATTATTAGAAATCCCTAATATAAAAAAAATATTCTTGATATCTAATCCGTATGTGTCAATTTCCTCAGCGGATTTTGAGGTTCACAGGAAATTCTACCATTGGTAAACATGATCTTTTAACAAATTAGAAAAATCAGAGAATCATGGGTGTACGTATATGAACTTAAGAGATAACATAACTATAGGTCTACCAGGTTTTGATGACAAAAAAAAAGTTTAAAAAATTGCGATTATCATGGAAACAAAAAAAAATTCAACTATCAATTGAAATTTCGAGGAAACGTTTTTGGTTTGGCTTCAAATTTCCTTTAAAAAGTGGTGAAAATGTCGAAGAAAGCTTGCTAGTGTCAATTTCTTTTTTCCCTTTTTGCCATCAGATCCTGGTAGACCTATAAGTACCTACTTTTTGTCAGATCGTGCGACACCTTTCATTTAGTTTGAATATGTCTGTCTCTATCTCTCAAACTTGCTATCTCTTACCTTGGCTGAAGAGCGCCCTGCTGACGTTACTGAAGCTGGCTTTGGTCGGGTCATCGGTGAAGCCATGGATGAAGATGTACAGCTTCTGGTGAGGGTTGTAGTTCTGGCTTTCAGGAATGGACCGAGCGGCCCTCGTGATGTTGTACGTTATTGAATAGTCACTGTGGAATTGAAATGGCATTTATTATCTTCGTTGATGAGAACAAAGGTCATTGAAGACTCGTTTTCAAGTTTTTGTGCGTTAACTGGGTCGATGTGATAGAACAATGCTATTCTGTTAGGACAAATTCGATTCGATAGATAGGTAGTTTGCCAGAGATCGATTTACGTGCAAGACGCAACAAAAACAAAAACGGATCGCTCGCACTTCGGACGATCGAATCAATTTTTTCTAGTAATTGTAGACCTAGCTAGAGCTAGCAGGTAAGAGAATTTGCCGACGGCGGCAGATACAATAGAATTGACCACGACTTCTATAGACTCAAACGGTATGTCACAATGTTGAAGTGGTATCTGCCATTAGTAAAGTGCCGCTCGTCTATGAGGAATCATCGGAAAACCGCTGGATCAGAGTAACATAGGTAGGACCAGTCGTTATGAGCAATTGGCTGCAGATGATGAACCAGTAGACGCAAATCCATTAGTAAGAACAAAGTTCCCCTTTTCTTCAATTTACCGTCACTATCAACCATCAGTTCTTCACCTATTGGAAAGTTAAGTAGTGTCATAAAGAACTTACTTAGTAATGAACTTGAGAGTCAGTTGGTTGAGGTCAGGCTCCTTTTCTCCTTTGACCTGTTCATAAGCCACGCCAGCAATTTTCTTCACAGTAGAACCTGCAGTAGTAAAATTGAATTAAATTGTAGGAAAACGAAAAATAGACCGTACTCGCTTAAAAATAGCTTCTTCTTTTCAAAATCGAAATCGAAATCAAAATATACTTTATTGCACATAATAAAAACAAGTACAGTACAAACAAAATACAAAAGAGAGAAGGCAAATTATATATTCCGTGAGGCAAATGGAGGTCTTATCGCTCTAAGCGATTTTTTCCAGGCAACCACTTTTCGTGTGGATTGAAAGATCATCGACCAACCTTAATAACCTAGGTTTTATAATCAGCCACATAGATTACAGCCAGGACAACGGCTTTACGTGTTCCAAAGCTGAGAAACATCTGTCTTTCCGGAGAACCAGCCTTTAATGTCTTGGGACACCTAACCAGACTCGGGAAAGTCTCACTAACATGAGTAGAATCTAAGATAACGTCTTCTCCTAAGTTATGCTTAAACATGCCTACTACTACGTCATCAGGGATGCACAAAGTGTAAAATATGAAACAATACCGCACGTTTATGCAGGATAGCCAGATTGTCAATGGCAAATGATGATATTAAGCTTGTTCCACGGACTAAGTAGAAAGAATCATCATCATCATTGGCCTAGTAGGACGATTTCAGACGATTTATGGTACAATGTTCAAGAGACATCGCTTTTGGTGGCTGAACAGACCGATGCGAGAACGACAAGATTTGCCGCAGACTTGACAAAAAATTCGCGGCAGATGGTACTGCAACTGTTTGTAGCTTTCAGAATCATCATCATCATCTCAGCCAGTAGACACTGCTGGACAAAGGCCTCCCCAAAGGATCTCCACAATGATCGGTCCTGCGCTGCCCGCATCCAGCGACTGCCCATATCGTCACCCGGCTGAGAAAACCTCTTAAACGCTTTCAAAAAATCTTTTAAAGGAGACACAAAAAACTACCTACTGAAAAAAAGGGGTAGTAATTAAACGAGTGACTGTAAATTACAGTTTTGAGTGACAAAATTAATTAATTTGGGTTATAGAATTACTAAGTGGGCGACTGACTGCGAGCGACGAGAAATCAACAGAACAGCAACTTACAAACATTAATTTGAGTTACTTAAAATACAAAATGAGCAGCTTCATAATATTTGAGCGTATAATATTTGTTTGAGTGTCAACGTTACATCCTGCATTTTTTTCAACATTTGGCAAATGTATTTTTATACTGAGCGTCATTTTATCTTAAATAAAGTGTTTCGAATACAAAAACAACTTTGAAAAAATTAAAACTCCGGCGGTCCCCGGCCGCTCCCGCGGCACGCTCGCTCCGCTCGCTCGGCTCCCTCCGCTCTGTTATTGACATCAGTCTAACCTAACCTAACCAACCGATTTGATTCTGGGTAGATTAGTTTTTTTTTAGCGGGGGGCTGTGCCCCCCGAGCCCCCCCTATAGTGGGGGGCTGCGCCCCCCCGTCCCCCCGCTTCGTTTAACGCCCTGACTACTATTATCAAAGCCAGTGACCTTCGTGTTGCCAGTTGCCCTCTCTGTATTTCCAGTCGCTCACTTGGTAATTTAGTCGCTCACTTAGTAATTTTGTCGCTCACTTGGTAATTTAGTCGCTCACTAGTAATTTAGTCGCTCACTTGGTAATTTAGTCGCTCAAGTTATTAAAACAGTATGTCATCGTCAGTCGCAACATCGTCAGTCGCAAAGTTGTTTTTTTATTCGCTCGTTTTATAATTCCCCAAAAAAAAGTATGATTGGTAAATAAGAAATCTGTAGTTTTTTTTGTTACTAAATATGATTATCTTTAGAGCTTTAAAACAAATGCGTAAATTTTATAGTGCAAATACTGCGCGTTTTTTTGTCCAATTTGTAAAAAAAGGAATTAGACAAAAGCTGTCCTTTAAGAGGTTTTCTCAGCCGGGTGACGATATATAGAATACATATAAAATAATGTATATTGATGTACTAACACTGGCTGGAGCCAACAGAAGTGAGTGCCACCTCGACGGGGTGTTTGATGTCTGCTACTTCCTGGCTGATCTTCTTGCCTACTCCACTGAAGAAGTCTCCGACGTCCCTGGCAGTTCTGGGACCTGAAGAAATCCCAATACCATAACATTTGCAGTCAAAATCAAACCACGTTTTTAAGATATATTTACAGTTATTAGTTGATAGAAGAAAAAAGAAACATTATTTAAAATTGGGATTTTTGTGAACAAAACAATAATAACAAAACTAATATTATTATGTGACAAAAAAAAAGTTTCGTCCGCCCCTGGATATAAGGAAATTGAATTTTTCCCTTTGGATTTTGTTACTACTCGTATTAAGACAGCCCTATACTCGTATGCTAAACTCTTATATTATGTAGGTATATACCTTGGACTCCGTCGTATGAAGGGAAAGAGCTAAGTAGAGTTTGTGTGTCATGTTGCGCCCAGGATGCTGAGAGAAGACAGCTGAAGAAGAGAATGGAAACTGCCATGACGTTGCTGCGAACAAACAAATGAATGTGAAGCTGGTATAATTTGACGTTTGACAGCTTAGTACTAAAAAACTACGGAGCAAAACAAAAAAATACCAAATAGTCTGGTCAAACTTCGTTTTATAATAATAACGTTTCTCTAAGTTTACGGTTATTTTATTACCTAGTACTAGACACGGTACATTTCCGGGGTAGAGCCTTCCGCTCCCCTGCAATCGGTGAAGCTTGATTGGCCGTACCCTTTCGAAACAAACCTTGACAAGGTCAATTAAAAAAAAGATACATTCTTTATACTATGTTTATATAATAACCGCGCGTGCTGTGGTTTTTCTATAGGTTTTTAAACGGAGTGCTCAATAATTTCTGACACCAAGGTTTGTGCGGTAGGTTAATCTCGAAACGCACACGGTTAGCAAGAATTTATTTATTGATCTGCATTAATAGATATGTACGATTTATATGGGTTCTGTACAATCTGTTTTTGTTACAATTTCCCGAAATAAAAATTATTATTATTATTATTATATTATATTAATTTCAATGTTATATGAATATGAATGAGTAACGTTTCAGCCGTACCATCCATTTTAATTATTTTTTTGTAATTATTTAATAATTAACACGTAAGACTGTTCGTATGAGAGGCCTGATGACCTGAATCACAGGTTTACACCCATCTTAGGCATCAGTCTCCCACAATTATTCTGACATAATAATGTTACGACTGCAATGTAAACAAAAAAAATTGTGAGAGAACGAAATAAATACTTATTATTATTATTATTAATTATTGTAATGTATTGTTTTGTTATATTTTTCCCTGTAATGTTTTTCTTGGTGTCAATAAAGTATATTATTATTATTATTAATTATTGTAAGTAAGCCCGATAGGCACCATATTCAAGGATATTATTAACATATTATAAAGGCACCTACTAACATAATTGTTTAATTATTCTGTGACCGCGCTCCCAAATACATTTTTATCAGTTCATAACAATTATAAAATCATAATATTATTTGTGTTTTTGTTAATCTCCTAAAACTGACATCGGAGGTCATCTAACATCAACGGCTGGTTTAATTAGATAAATAAATAAATAGAGCATTGGTGGCAATGTGGGTACTTCCTATTCGGCATATTATAACTACCAATACCATAATAATGTTAATAATACTTTACTGACACAAATACAAATACAAATAATCTTTATTGACACCAAGAAATACAGATAAAAAACACAAACAAAGAAAACATTAGGTTACAACAGGCAGCCTTATTGCTAATGTAGCAATCTCTTCCAGGCAACACAAGAACATGGAACAAAACAGTTCAAAAATAGCCTAATTGCAAAAGTCTCCCACTTAACCTTTCATGAAACTCGTTGTGAAACGGTCACCCATCCAAATAACCATGGCAATTTTAGCGGTTTATCATAAACTAGCGGCTACGCACGGGAAAATGGTTATTGTGGGTTATCCATAAGTATATAATGCATGTATTATACATATAAACCTTTCTCTTGAATCACTCTATCTATTTAAAAAACTGCATCAAAATCCGTTGCGTAGTTTTAAAGATTTAAGCATACATAGGGACATAGGGACATAGGGACAGAGAAAGCGACTTTGTTTTATACTATGTAGTGATGATACAACATAATCAATCGAATTTTCTAGGGTAGAGCCTTCCGCTCCCCGCAAGTCCGGTGAAACTTGATTGGCCGTACTTTTTCGACACAAGTCATTCAACTGAGTCCTCCGAAATTGAAAGGGCTATGTTATCGGTGAAATTTAACTTGCCACTAAATTGCGGAAAAAACCCATCCCAATCGAGTTCACCCAGATGTCGAGCGAGCTCTGTCGAGGTGAACAACTCTACCACTTCCACACATCCTTACTCATGCGGATGTGAAGTGTGAACTCATTCAATAAAAAAAAGACGTGGCATTCGGGGACTGCCGCGGTAAACCTATTGCATAGCATTTTTTATCAACTTATGCAATTATAATTATACAACAACAACAACAACTCCAACTCCAACTCAACACAACTTATAGACATAGACATAATTTATTTGACAAAACACAATACAACACAACAAAAAAGAAAAAGAAAAACAATGATAAATAACTATGACTGCAATGACTTATGCAATTCTAATAATTTATTTATTTTATTTATGCAGTATTTTTCTTCCTGTGTTTTTTTTTCTTTGATATTAATTCAACTTACACTTTTTGTCGAATCGTATAGAGTTGCAAAACAACAATATTTTAATTTTATCATACTCCTAAAAATTTATTAAATTTATTTTATTTGTTTTACAACCCTATTTATGTCAAAGGGGGTGTTAGGTTTTTTCGTTACGGAATTTCTGGATTCGGTCTCCACGCTCAAGGCCCGCAATAGAAGCTATGCAATAGCTTAAAAATCGTCAGTGGTGTAGCGGCAGGGCAGAGAAGAGTTCCCATTCAAATTCAAGGTGCAGGTTCCAGCCCCATCTGACACATAGGTTAATTAGTTAATTTTCTTTATATATTTGGGAAAGTAAACAGCTGCATATAATGTTACAGTCGAATACAATATCCAAACACAAGTGCCCATCACACGAATGTTTGCCCTAGACGGGATTCGAAACCACGACTCTGTGCTTTGAAGGCAGACGCAATACCAGCTAGGCTACAGGGCCGTGAAAAGTGTCTCACTTTAACAGTTCCATGATAGAACTAATGGAACTAACAAGAAAAAAAAGTTTCCTCAGCCATCAACCTATTAATTTTTATTTATATGTACAGTAGCCAGCACATGCGGCTGGACATAATGACCTTGGGAGCGTCTTTATCCTGTAGTAGTAGGAGCGAAAATCGTGGTGCGAATGTCCAGCCGCATGTGCTGCCTACTGTACATCTGCGGCATATAGATAGGGAATTTTACTTTTAAAAGCTGATATTTGCAAATGCGAAATACTCTTCTTGTTGGCCTAAATTGGTGTTGGACGCAATTTTATTATAGTGTTGGACAAAATTAGTGTTGGACTAAATTTTTCGTTGGACATTTTGTATTTTGGACATTAGACGAGCAAATGATGTAAACGTATATAGTTAGTTTATTTACTGTAGTTGTGTGCTTATAGACACGCGCTCATCCTTGTGTGCGTACTACTAGGGACTACTATTTGGTATTCTGTGGTACTACTAAACTGAGCGCTACGCACACAAACAATGTGCACACACAACACACACACAAGTATGGTTCGCCTGCACTCGTGAGATTAAACATCCTGTAACCGCTTATAGAAGTGAACAAAACTTTTAAATCTCCAAGATTTAAGGCAAGTAAGTAGTTACTTATTATTATAAATAGCCCGGCAGCTTTAGTAACTCAAACGTAGGTAACAAGCAAAACCGGTTCAATTCCATTTTAGATTAAACGCAACAAAAAACAACGCAATCCCATAGTATACAAAAAAAGGGAAATGATGAGGACATCAAACTTGCTTTTATAGAGATTTTAATATTTATAGAGCTTGTTTTTATTTAACGCTAGCTCTCCGCTCCGCGAATCCGCCTGGTGTTTTCCTGCCGCTAAAAGTTCAAGTTTAAAGTACAAACCTGATTTATCCGATTCGGTGCAGCGATTCTGAAGGGATGCTCGTACATACATAAGACATTATTTTTTGTTTATATAGATTTATCGCTAATGTTGAGCTCGTGTAGTAAATCAATATCGGTTACGCAAAAAAAAAGATAAGAAATACTTATTAAAACCTGACAGAAAAAAGGTTCAAGGTGATAGATAGCACACATCGTTGTTGATATAATTATAAATTATTTGTTATTTTAATAGGTATCTCAAAATAAATAAAAATCTACCTATGGTCAAAATAAACAAAGCTTAAAGATTTAGACAGTAACAGACGACGGTTCCTTACGTATTATAATTTCTAAAGTTTATTAGTTTATCTATAATTTCAGGCGTAAAATTGTGTTACAGTAAATTGGATTAGGAACAGTGTAATGAGGGAAAAATGTGGAGTAAAAGAAGATGTTGTGACGAGAATGTAGAAAGGGATGCTAAATTGGTTTGGTCACGTTGTTGGAGAGAATGTGTGAAGAGAGATTGACTAAACAGATTTATAAGGCGAGAGTGGAAGGAAATGTTGGAAGGGGAAGACCAAGACGAACGTTCCAAAATCAAATCGGGGACGTTCTGACAAAAGGTCGAGTCAGGAGTACTCTAAACCGACGAGCATGCATGAGAAGTGAATGTGGATGAAGCGAAAGAAGTGTGTCTGGATCGTAGCAAGGAAGTGGTCTCTGCCTACCCCTCCGGGAAAGAGGCGTGACTGTATGTATGTAATAGATACGAGTAATCATACCTTTAAGAAGAAGTATTAGATAAAATTATAACCTATTGTGCCTCAGATCGGCGGTAGGTAGGGAGGTATAGGTATTAAATTAAAATTCTATTAAAATTAATAAAATCAAAAAAAGCTTTCCTGCGAAAAACTTCTTCACACAAATTGAAACCACCAAATTTTTATACACTTCCAAATATTGTTTTAACTGAAAAAATTATAACGAAAAAAAATTTATCACTCACACGGACACCGAACCGCGACACCTTTACTCCCTGCGCACACGCAAAAACAACTGAGCGCCGCGCGCTTTCCGCAATATATTTACTGCTATACGGCCAGTATCAAAGTTATAGTCATTTGTTTAATTTTTTTGGTGACGTATGAAAAATCAGTGACGTATTTTCAGTAGGGGTTACGTGAGGCTCCACGCATGACAAGACAAGAAAGACATAAGAGTTCAAATGACATCATGTTGTTACCATAGCGAGGAGCTCGAGCCTACTCTAATGGTGAATAGGCCTTAGCCGAAGACGCTGGCCCAGTGCGGGTTGGTCACGAACACACTACCTTGGAATTTTTATCCGATGTTAATTATCATAGTTTGCGAAGTTTGTTCACGACGATGACTCGACGTTTTTCTTTATTTTAAACTAGCTTTCCGCCGCGGCTCCGCCCGCGTTAACAGTTTTTTTGAATTGACCTATGAGGCATTTTCCCGGAATGAGGCATTTTCCCGCGGTAAAAGGTAGCCTATGTTACTCACAGTGAATTACAAGTCCGGTGAAGCTTGATTGGTCGTACTTTTTCGACACAAGCATAGGTCAATTCAAAAAGGGTGAATGTAGCTTTCTAATAGATAAAAAATTTTGAAATAGGCACAGTAGTTTTTGAGTTTATTCATTATAAACATACACACTCACAAAAAAATACAAATCTTTCCTCACGTCACTCACCGGGGGCCTGACAAACGAACCCAACATTTTTGCTTCAACTATTTTGAAATGGCTATCTCTTATCCGTTTGCTCAGTTCGGGTTAGTTAATTCAAAAATTTTATGGGTCCGTCGCTCGCCGGTAGCCAGCCATACTTTTATAATATGTTTGTATGAGGCGATTGACTACTACTAGCGGTAGTACAAGAGTAGTACTTACAGTGTATGTAGTAGTCACATTCCATTTGTACAAAAAACTAGACTTGAGTATCTATGGTAAATACCGGCATCGAAATAGAAACGGTTCCGTGAAAAAAATGCGTTGGAACTGAAATAGAGTTTAGATAGAGACCTACCCGCACTGGGCCAGCGTGCTCGACTAGGCCTGTTCACCCTGACTTCAGGGTAGGCTTAAGCCCCTCGGTGGGGACATAATATGAGCTGTTATGATGGTGACAGTCTACTTATAGACAAATGTCATTTAATAACAATTATTTGGCTGCTTTTAGCACTCTTAACTTTACTATGGTTTGTTTCATATTAATCCGGACAAAAGGTCATTGACACCTGCATACAATGCGCACATTTTTTCAAACGATACGATAAAGCCGCTGGATGCGGGCAGCGCCGGACCGATCATTGTGGAGACCCTTGGGGGAGGCCTTTGTCCAGCAGTGGACGTCTTTCGGCTGAGATGATGACGATAAAACTACAGGAAATTATCGCGAAATACGTAATATGGCATACCGTAGTAGAAGGCGGGGTGAGCGTGTGACCTTGCCTGACATTTAAGGAAAGGAAGAGGTCAATGAACTTTTGTCCAGATTTATATAAAACAGACCACAGGTGAGGAATTCTTTACAAAAATTTCTCCGTCGTGGGTTAAAATATTTAATAGACAGAGCTCTACATTGAGCTCTAGCATAAAATCGCGTAATTTATTCGCTATCCACAGTATCCACTATGTAGATAATGCGGGCGGCGGCGGCGCTAGACGATGTGGCGACTGAAGAAAGCCTTTGTCAAATCACTATACATAGAAGAAAGTAGGTATACCTGCTTTTTGTAGAAAAAATTAAAAGAAATCCGTCTTCCGACTTTTTCGCCCTATGAAAGTACCTACTGTTAGGTCCTGCAATTACTTTAATGTACGTAGGTACTAGTAGGTAGGTACATTAAAGCTTAAAAAGCTAGCTAAAACAAAGACAGCTTTCGTTTAAGAAGAATCCCTGTATACTTTCTTGGACAGACTCAGTTTCACCTTTTTTCGGTTATGAAGTATTTTACAATACAATACAATACAAATATGCTTTATTGACACCCATGCAAGGAAAAACACAAAAGAAATAAATACATTAATTAAATTCAAGTTTTTATTTTATTTTTATTATTTTTATTTTTATTTTAATCTAGTAATGCAATTTATGTAGATATTATATGTAAATGCATTAATAAATAAT
This sequence comes from Teleiodes luculella, assembly GCA_948473455.1. NCBI lineage: Eukaryota > Metazoa > Arthropoda > Insecta > Lepidoptera > Gelechiidae > Teleiodes > Teleiodes luculella. The sequence continues at coordinate 11,719,333 of OX419603.1, forward strand.
AATAAAATCTACTTGTTTGTCATGTCATACCATTGATGACGTCAAGTATATAATCGACCACAGCTAACGTATTATGTATAATACTCAACAAGGGTTTTACAATTTATTAATCCTATACAAGGTCTTCTGGTTAACAGCCAAGGACAGAATATGACGAATCTTGAAGACGTAGGAACAATTTGTGATTTCGAATTTCACGGAACCATACCTAATCATTCGTTTTCCTTATGCGGGAGCATGAGGTTTCACAAATGACAAGACAGTTTTGTCGTCTCTATTGGCACTGTCAACCTCAAAGAGATTGGAAAGCTTTTTCCCACTTCTCTGGGTTTATCACAGCTTTTTAATGAGTTAAACTCTTGTCCTTTTTTCTATTTATACTCTTAAGCTCAAGAGCTACAAGTAGCGTTGTTTTTTCTTTCCAGTAGTGATAAGTAGCCTTTGTCCTTCTGCATGATTAAATTATTATTATTTTTCAATATAAGCTTACCAGGGAATGAATTAAAATGTTTAGATTGTTATATTATTTACTAGCGACCCGCCCCGGCTCCGCACGGGAAAATGGTTATTGTGGGTTATCCTTCAGTATATTATGCATGTATTATACATATAAACCTTCCTCTTGAATCACTCTATCTATTAAAAAAAACCGCATCAAAATCCGTTGCGTAGTTTTAAAGATTTAAGCGTACAAAGGGAGGGACATAGGGACATAGGGACAAAGAAAGCGACTTTATTTTATACTATGTAGTGAAGCTCTTGTAGCGTTGTTTTTTCTTTCTAGTGATAAGTAGCCTTTGTCCTTCTGCATGATTAAATTAATTTTTTTTTTCAATAAAATCTTACCAGGGAATGAATTGACATGTTTTTAGACTGTTAAATTATTTATGGTTATTTGACTAGTACATTCGTTTAAGAGTAAAGCCGGCCTTGGATTGAGCAAAAAAAAATTAACTTTTGACGTCATCAGACTTTGACTTTGAATTGAAAGGAAAAGAGTATAATAATAGGTATAATAAAAAAAAACTATATAAGATCCAATATTTACGAAGATGGAATCTCGAACATTAGGAATAAATCAACCAGCTCTAAGCAAATTGAAATGTATGTCGCGTGCAAGAGATCAGTCTGATTGTTAAATGCCAATTGCTATAATGTTGCCGTTCTGGGTAATACCTGTTTCTGTTTAGGTATCACTGTCATGTATTTTTTGTTTGAATTATATAACTCTTCTTTATTACAAGGTGTTGCATTTGCATATCACTGAATATTTTAATATACAGTGAGCACATGCGGTAGGAAATTCACCCCTACCGCTACGGAATACGGGCGCTTTCAAGTCAACAAGTCCAGCCGCATGTGTTGGCTACTGTACCTATCTACCAACTATTTGAATCTGATTTATATTACACCTAAAATTTGCAACGTAGTTTGCCCCGGAATTATTAATAATGCATCTTTATTAATTCACATAATTTATTTATTTACATAAGATAACCGACTTATTTCTTAAACCTATATCTATCAATACATTCTAGAAACAGAAACTGGCTTAGAATTCAACCTTGGGGCACGCCCTTTCATATTGTATTGCCGGTAGTTTTTTTGCTATTATATGGAAAATACTTTTCAATATATCTACTTTTATAAAAAAGTCTAGTAAATCAAATACATGATTCTTTATAAAGGCTAAAATTCGTATTTTGACAAGAAAGTCGTGATTCACAAAATCGAAAGCCTAGAAAGGGTCGCAAACGTCTACCTATAGCATCGATTGAATTCTCACTTGCATTTAACAAATTAATTCGAGAAATTCTCTATCAGTATTTGTTAAAATTTTAAGTGGCTATTAACCAAATCCATCCAGCAGTGGACGTCTACTGGCTGAAATGATGATGATGATGATATAATGATTAACCAAATAAATATGTTTTGAAATAATATCTATGGTGATGAGTCTGTATTTTATTACGATTATCAAATATCGTAGCTCTTATTTTAGAAGGTTACTTATTCTGTCGAGAGCGACAATTAGTAAAAAATTAAACACACCAATAATTAAAAATACATTTATTTAAATAAACATGTTGCATTTTTATTTATCTAAGTATCTCATTTTTAATAATAATAACTAACAATGTCTAAATGTATTTATTTTTATTTTTCACTACCTACTTACATTGTTTCTTATATAAACTGTCAGACTCGATATTAGCATGGCACATTATAAAATTAAAATAAATGATTAATATTATTTTTTTTGTTGATGATTAGGTTTGGCTAGATGTAATTTAGATGTTTGTTATCTTTAAACATCAGCATAAAAAATTACACATACAATTAGCTATCATACTGGCGATCATATACCTACATACCTACACAAACAGTATAAATAACAATACACTATACAATACAGAGAACAATATGTTCAACCTAATACAAAATTAAATATTCTTTATTGTCACCAAAAGAGAACACATTAATCTTACAGTAGGTAAATAAACAAAAGTTGATTCATCAGGCGGTCTTATTGCATAGGTAGCAATATCTACCAAGCATTCTTTGACAACATAACATTCAGGCTTTAACTACTTACCTAATTTAATTATTTAGATGTAGCATTATCTACCAGACAAACTTTAACAACATACATTGTTAACATTAGATTATCAATTAAATAAATCTACGCTATCTAAATCCTGACCAGAAAAATAAAAAACCTGCTCTAGGGGTGCCACACTTATGCGTTTCTGGCAACAAGCGCCATTATACATTAGTTACATTGAATTTCCGCATTATGACAAGATTTTTATTTTTCTAGGGTGCTAGCATGAGGTTCCGCGTGACATATATAGTTTTGTTTGCCGTGCCTAAACTGTTATCTTATTGGGAGAATATTCCAATATGGCGGCTGAAAATCAGTGTTGCCCTTTCAGGTTTTCCACTGAGCCTGGGCCCATTGCATCGCTTATTTATCATTATAGTTAAAATTATTATTATTTTTTAAATTCGTGATAGTAACTCAGTTTTGATATTGTATTACTTTAAGCTTTATTATAAGTATTCGTGTGTGTAGGTATGTGCAATTTTTATGTAATATAATAAACTTTCATCTATCTATCTATCAATAATGTGGGTTGCTCGCATCTTATTTGACAGATAAATGTGAGGTAATCGCTTGACACAGTGCCTCATGCTAGGGTTACTGCCCCCGTGTGCCTAACTGTTTTACTGCCCCGGTGTACTTTTTACTAACTGTCAAGATACCAGATGCGATCCTGTGAAGTTTCTTCGGCGGATTCTTCTTCACAGCAGCGCACACATTGCAGAACCGGCCAGCTCTGTTCAAACTAATATCACAACGCGTCTTTAAATTTTAAGAGTTTTTTCTTCATTAGTGCGAGACGAAAGCCAGCCTTAGTAATTTCATTAAAATTTGACATCGAAAAGTGATTTGTATTTTACTTCGAATAAAGACCTTTTGATTTGATTTAATTTGATCATGAAAAATCTGCCATATTGAAATATCCTCCAATAGGATAACAGTAGGTATACGCACGACAAAACTATGTCTGTCAGTCATGAGTCAAACAGCATGCTAGGGTTGGCAGGATTTAACACCTCCGTTCCCACTTCATACGTCAATCGTAAGCCCAGCTAGAAGGGCCGGTGGAGACCTCTTTGGCTATGATAGGGTTGGCCCTCAGCTGCCGTAGGGTCCTCCTGCAGGATAGTCTTCGCGAGCCCAGCCGTGGGAACCCTACCACGCGGTCCACTTTTACTGGGGACTCTCGTCTAAAAAAGAAATGATGTTGTTTATTAATTTACTTACAAAAAAACTAAATAAGGCACCTATTTCACTGGCGACAAAGACACAAGACGAAAGGGGCTCAGTTATGCGTTAGAATGAGATACAAATACACCGCTCACTGCTCTCCCTTTCGTTTTTTATCGCTGTCGCCAGTGAAATACCTGCCTTATCGTGGCCAAGAACCAAGCTAGTCTAGTCACCAACCCGATAAGGGGTAGTTCAAGGGAACCTCGACTCTTGGTCTAGTGCGTAGACAAGGAAAAACATCGTGAAGGAGACGTCGCCTGAGACCTTGAATCAGGCCGTACCAAGAGACATAAACGAGACATGAGGTTTATCACACGAATGTTTTCCTGGGATTTGAACCCGTATCCCTGTGCCTTAAAGGCATAATACTGCCAACTAGTCTACGGGGCCGTCAAATAAATTATTTTTAATTTTTAGATGCTTACCAAATCTTACCCCAAAACACTTTGCTAAAGGTGATTTTAGTTTGGGCTTACTAAAACACTGCTCGCGCGAAACAGTCTTATATCTTTGTCTTGGAGTCCATAAACCAGTTCCTTGTCCCTACCAAGGGGCTCGAGCCTATCCTGATATCAGGGTGAATAGGCCTTAGTGAACCACGCTGGCCCAGTGCGGGTTGGTCAACATCACACACAACCATTGAATTACTTCGCAGGTGTGTGCAGGTTTCCTCACGATGTTTTCCTTCACCATAAGAGCGTCGAATAAACATAAGTACAATATGAATACGAAAATCGAAAACACATTAATACGTGCCTAGGTTTGAACCCGCGAACTTCTGAATGGAAGTCAACGGGCCTACTTGGCCACCGACGCAGCTCCTCACCTAAAGAATATGTGATGCTCAACGCTGCACTTCCAGAGCTTCTTGCAGGCCCTGGTGGAAGGCAGCTTGAAGCTCAGGTGTGTCTCGAACTCGTCAAACTCGCTCGCGCGCAGGCGCAGGGTGTACACCTTCTTGTTGTAGCTGATCTTGAGGATCTTGGCCCAGGGGAAGCGGTTCATCAGCAGACTGGAATAGACGAGAGAAAGAAAGATAGACAATATTTTTATTTGGCTTCTTAACAAAAAACAAATTCCGATACCAAACAGGGTTGCTAGGTTAGAAAAGTAACAGTTTGTGAGGGACACCAGCCCCTCTAACATGCCCGGTCCACGCGTGACAGACATAATTTTGTCGTGCGTATTCTCTTATCCTATTGGAGGATATTTCATTATGGCGGGTTTTTTGACAGTTAAATGTGCGACAAACCTTTGTCATAGCACTGCATGTTACGGGGGCAGGATTTGTGACCGTAGTAGAAGGCGGGGTGAGCGTGGGGCCTGCCAGACATTTTGGCGTTACATTATTTTTAATAACTTTCAAGAAAAGAAAGAGGTCAATGAACTTTTGTCTGGATTTATATGGAACAGACCATAGACTTTTCCGACAAACATCTTAACCTGTGTCTGGGCGGTCACTCCATACAGAAAACGCATTTTGACAACCTACTTCGTTTTGAATAACAACTGAATATCAACTACAAGTCAATGGCGCTAGGCGCTATGTAAAACACCCCCGAACACCCCTGGTAGAGTCCCGTGGTGCCTGCGGGGTGCGGGGCGTGGGGCGCTATATCGGGCGGGAAACTCATTTTGGCGCGGGGTGGTGAGTGTCCTTTCTGTACGGGTTAGTACTATTATTTTCTTAGTACTATTATTATTTTCTTCTGTGCCTGTGTTTAGCTTTTTCTAGGTTTTTAAATAGCGAACGTTACCCGTCTCTGTAAACGGAGATGCCGTTGGCGCAGATGGCCAGTACGATGTCGACGTCATCGCAATCCTGCGCACAGTGCAGCTCGGCGCCATACAGGGCTAGCTTCTTTGCGTTGTCCAGGTAATTCAGTTCCGCTTCCGCTGGGGTCTGACCTCTGAAACGAAATAATAAAGAATCTATTAAAATCTAGGGCTAGAAGAACGTTAGTGTGGATGTTAAGAAATAAGAAACCTTGAATATTGTAAGGCGACATCTATCATGATCATCTTGAAGTAGGTCGACATCCATTTGCTCTTTACGTCGCTCAATTAAGGTATTGCTATTTTAGTTCTAGCATGAATTGATAGATGGCGCTATCCCGTTACTATAAATAAGATTTGCTCGAATATTCTTCCCTTTTTCTACATATCTGTCACCGCACCCAAGAACTGTGGAATAAGCTTGTATAGTCTCCTGTCTATAGTAGGATGCTTTCCTACTTTAGACAACGGACTTTAATTTCAAACAGTGGAAGCCCAGAGAAACCACAAGAGGCAGAGGTCGCCCACCGGAAAGATGGGTCAATGTCATTCGGGGACACGCTGGTCCGAAGTGGATGCAAGTGGCAGGGGCTAGAAAGTCGTGGAGGGCTTTGGAGGAGGCCTATGTTCGAAGACGGACGATGAAAGGGCTGGGATGATGATGATGATGATGATGATTTAAAACTAGCTAGCTATTAACAGGTTTTCCTGTAGGAAATAATTATTTTCCCGCGGTAAAAAGTAGCCTATGTGTTCTTCTGATGTATAAGCTATATTATTGTATATTTTCATTAAATTCCGTCCAGTAGTTCCAGAGATTAGCGTGACAAACAGACAGACAGATAGACAGGCAGGCAGACGAAATTTTTTTTAAACTTATATTTTTGTGTTTAGCTACACTCCGTTTATCACCTATAATCAGTTTTTTGAAAGACACGCCGATTCTTCAGTTTTATTATAGTTTATAAGACTAGCGAACCCAGTGAAATTAAAACCGCCAGGGAGATGAAAAATAAATTACACTATCATCATTATATTAGCTCACCTATGGGCTATAATCTACTTTAAATTTATGGTACATAGGCCTTAGTAGAATTTGGTAGGTAGGTATATTATTGAGCAAGCTGGCAGGCAACTGCACAAAAAGCTTTTGAATTTCTCCTCTGTTGTGTGTAGAGTTTCCTCACGATGTTTTCCTGCACAGTATGGATCGAAATAGCGTCCATTATGAATTCGAAAGTTTAACTAAAACACATAATTACGCTTCTCGTGTGCGACAACTGTCCGTAACAGGACGTTTTCTAATGTCTCTACCCTCTGTCTGAAATGGTTGAATCTAGGAAAACTTTAAAAAATTGCCGTTACTATAACCGACTTTTTATTTAACATACAGCGCCATCTGTCATCGATCCTGAAGAACTTACTTGTGTTTCCTAATACAACGCCATCTGTTGCTAATCCCAAAGAACTTACTTGTGTTTCCTGTACAGCTCCCGGATCTTATCCTCGAGTTCGGCGTCGAGCACATTGATCGGCGCCACTCGATGCTCGGCGAGCAAGTTCGGGAGCATGTTCGCTTCTTCATAGTCACCTAATTCAGCTTGGAGGATGTATGAGGCGAGTAGGGCGTAGGTTATTTGCGAGCAGGAGAGGCGACCTGAAATTATTCAAATATTTTCGTCTACGTTTTGTTTTAGTAAGGATTTGTTAGTAAAAGAGGTCGCTATGGAACCAGTTTAACAAAGTTATAAGTTATTAGTTTATTATACTATACACTGATGAATTTAACTGGTTCTTTATCCGCAACGTAGTGTTCATAAAAGTGAACAACTTTCCCTGAGAACTATAGGTTGAAATCTCAAAAATACTTTTCAGATTTTCATTTAAACATTAAGCCACGTGACCGGCCACATTGTATGACAAGTTGAATTTTATTTTTGAGATTTCAACTTTTATTCCTTAGGGAAATTTGTTCATGAGCACTGCCACTATGTTGCGGATAAATAAATAGTTAAACTTCACGGTGTACCATGTTGGATTAGGTTACTTGTAATTTGTAAATTGTAACTCCGTGAAATAGATCCTTGATGTCAAATAATTGACTAACCAATGCGTTGCTCTAAGAACCAATGTAAATGGCGAGGTTCTACATCACTTTGACAGTTTAATGCGAGATAATATTTCTCACAGCTCCATGCTAATGATCAGGATGATAAGTTGATAACTGTTGGGGTCAATGAAATATGCAAACTGACCTTCCATGAGATCCCTCCGCACCGCCAAGCTGAGCTGATATCTTGTGACGTCATCTCGCAGTTCTGACGGCTCAGGGGGGTAGAATCTCACTGACAGTCTTACATCCCATGGCTCGTCTGGAAATAGTGAAATATACTCTCCATCATAATCACAGAATTGAAATCATTAGTTACAATAGAACAGGATGTCTTCAGTTTGTGCTCATCTCCCTTGACTGCGTGTGTAAGAGGGAATTATACCTGTATAAACCAAAAGAATCTAGAATTTTGAGTCACTACATTTCTTTTAAGTTGTTTTTTTTTTGTAACAGTTAGTTACATCCACTCTTCGTGCGCCCCTCCCCTACTGCTACGAGAATAACGGCACCTTTAAGATCAAAGTATCCAGCTGCATAATCATCATTCATCGTTTATTAACAGCTCATATATGTCCCCACCGAGGGGCTCGAGACTACCCTGAAATCAGGGTAAATAGGCTTCAGTCGACCACGCTGGCCCAGTGCGGGTTAGTCAACTACACACGCAAGTATGTGCAGGTTTCCTCACGATGTTTTCCTTCACCGTAAGAGCGTCGAATAAACGCAGGTACATATGAATTAGAAAATCAAAAACACATTGGTTCGCGCTGTGGTTCGAACCCGCGAACTTCTGAATGGAAGTCAACGGCCCTGGCCACCGAAGCTACGTCATAATCTGATTACTGTAAATATAAAGGTATTTAAAAATACTCACTTCTAAAGGTCTTGGAGAGTCTTCGGCTCACGTCCACCCAAACCCTGGGGTCTCCTCTTTGCGCGTGCAGCAGTCCAAAGAAGTCCCGCTCTTGGATGTCCAAGGAGTCACACACTTTGTCCAAAAGCTCCCCTCCCCGTGCTTTACGCTGGAAATTAATAGATGGGTTTCGTTTTAAATCGTTATGAGTGTAATCATCAGATCATCATTCTATTCTAAGTTATATTTTGATCAATGTTTATCAATGAAGTATAAGTATTCTGTTTCAGTAGGCACATTATTAGCCTATCATACACAATGTACTACGAGTACTTTGCGGCTACTCTTGAAATAATATAGAAAAATGGTTTAGGGAATAAGGCGATTTTTGGTGTGTTTAATAAGTATTACGACCAAGTATGCTGTTAAGTATACCTTTTCCATTGATTTACAATTCATAAAGTATTCTACATTCTGTATTCTCTTTATCTACTTACAAGTTTACAATCGCCTGCGCAAGGTGCCTCGATTCAAAGAACTATCACTTCCTAAGAATCTGCCTTGTTGACTTTCATAGTAAACACACTCATTGTGTCGCCAAGATCACGGTGAGAATACTGATGGGAAATTATAACACCTAGTTCTTACTAAATACTATTTGGCAGATGAAATACGCCTTTTTTATGAAAGGCTGAGAAAACACTTTAATATTTGGATTCGTATCAAAAGTGGTTTGGTATATAATTAAGTATAGGTACTCTGTGGTCTGAGCCCAGAGATTTTTTCAGAAAGAAACGAACTATGTAGGCATGTGTTTGTAAAATAGAGAATTTGTGTTTATTTTAGTACCTATGTAGTTTATTTATTCGTGTTGCTATCTTTTAATAGCTCATAATATATGTTCGCACTGAGGGGCACGAGCTTACACATGCAATTAATCAATTTCACACACAACCTTTGAATTACATCGTGTGCGCAGGTTTTCTTACGATGTTTTCCTTCGCCGTATGAGCACAGTATAACCAGTAAGTTATCTTCATAAAAACGTGCTGCTGTCGGTTAGAATGTATGCGTCCGCGCCGCGCGCCGTGTAGGCACACGCTGCCACGCACACACTGCATAAAGTAAGGGGGAATAAGGGGGCGGCAGTATGGGCTAAATGCAAGCGTCTGCGTGGCAGCGTGTGCCTACGCGGCGCGCTTACATTCAAACCGATGCGGCCAGTTGGTACGGAGATAACTTTCTGTTCTTAGTCTTCTGTTCTGTGGTATGAGCGTCAAATAAACGTAAATAAATGAATTCGAAAATCGTAAACACATTATTAAGTGCCGAAGTTTGAACTTCTAAATGGAAGTCAACTGCTCTATATAGCCACTTCGCCGCTGTCGCCTTGCTGTGATATCAACGCCATCTATGTAGCACCCACGTCAATGTCGATGTTGATGTGTTCGCCGTCGAGCAGCTCGACGCGCACGCGCCGCCCCCCCGCCCCGCCCGCCGCCATGTGGCCGTCGTCGGAGGCCAGCCGGCGCAGACTCTCGCGCATTATACCACCTGCGAACATAGCCGTGAGAATCAGCTAGTGTTACCGATTTAGTGCTTTCTCTGGGTTTTTATCTGTCGGAATGAGAAAGTTATTGTACTTGGTTTAAGCTAGCTATAATGCTGTATATAATGCTATTGTCTATATCGTAACTCTGTTACGATGAATACATTGAAGCCCCACCTAAAATTAGGGATGTGAAAAAAAAATCGATTTTTACTAAAATCGATTATTCCAAAATTTTTATCGATTTTTTTCCGTCGATTTTTTTAACTTAAATAATCGATTTTTAAAAAATCGATTATAAAAATCACACACAAAAATATTTTGAAAATAATTTGAAAGTTTAATTTCTCTTTTCATTCGTTATATCACGCTTTGCAAATTTTGTGTCTGTTTTGGTAATTTTGATAAAAAATGTGTACTTCTTTACCGGATATGTTATGTTATTTTGTGTTATTATTAGAAATTTATAGTTACAATTTTCTTACATGGCAGTTTTTTAATTTCATTGAGTTAACAAACGCAAGAAAACGACAGTTCATAAATTTTCATATAAAAATTAAAAAAAAAATCGATTTTTTAATAATCGATTATATAGTCACGCAATATAATCGATTATTAAAAAATCGATTTTTTGTTGCCAAGGTCACATCCCTACCTAAAATGGTACCAGTAAAAAACCTCGCCATTCGCCATATTGCGGAATTTCTATGGAACTAATTTCATAATGGAAATTGGTTGCCATAACATAAAAATGCAAATGGACCGACGACCTGAAAAAGGTGGCTGGCGTTGGCTGGATGAAAGCAGCGGAGGATCGTGTGTTGTGGCGCACACATTTGGCCTATATGATGAACATAAAAATATACATGTGGCGCCCCCAGAGCAGGTTTTTTATTTTTCTAGTCAGGCGCATGATCTAAGAAAACAGGGTCTTACACTCCGACCACGTGACTGACACAAGCCTACGTCATTTTTCGCTGCTCATCCTTGTCTATTACACGCATTTGACAAGGACGAACAGAAAAAAATTCGTAGAAATGACGTACCTAGGCTTGTGTCAGTCACGTGGTCGGAGTGTTAGACCTTGTTTCTTAGACCTTGGTCAGGCTTTACTTTGTATCTTGGAAAGGAAGGGAAGGTATAGCTGGATGGGGTAGCGCAGGAGTCAGGACCGTTGTGGAGATCTTTGACGGCATTTGTCCAACAGTGGATGTTTACAGGCTGAAATAAAAAATAAAAAACACAGTTTCGGTAGAAAAGAAACTGGTTTTCAATAAAAACCTTCGCAAACCTTTGCAATTGAAGTGAAAGTTGGTGCAGCAGCGTTTCGCGTAATAACGTGATGCATTAAGTCGGTCGAATGCAATTTCCGGATGCAATGGTGTATTAAAATGAGGTAGATATTCAACCTGAAAGATTTTGTAATTAGCTCATAATTTTCAACCTTTAAAGACTAGCTAGAATTTTTTTATAAGACAATTTAGAGTACGGTGAAGTATGAAGTATTTTTTGTAAACACATTGGTGGTCATTCTCCTACGTAAATCAAATTCTAAACTTAAAATGTACCTATGTCTCAGTCTCAACAGAATAGGACGGGAAATGAACAAATCTAATTTTGAATTAATGATATATTTAAAATAAGAGCGCAGTTGTCAAATTAGGAGTAATTTAGAATTCGACCCTTAACCACAGATTCCCAATTCAACAGAATCCCATAAATTTGATTTCGCATAGGTACATACAAAACTAATGCGATCAACGATGAAACAATTGTCCCTTCTTTTTCTTAAATGCGTAAAGGGACGTAGGTATAGAGTTTTTTAAATTATATATACCTACGTAATAGGTAGGTAACTATAATAGAATCAAGCCACTTTATTCAAACTTTATCTGTTCTCAATATTTCAAAAGCATTATCTTTTGTTTACATTCCTCTGTATGTATGAGTTTTGTGTATGATCGCCACTGTGTAGCTTTGAGTTATTTTGGAGCAATCTACGCCAGATTCACTATTAGTGTTGTATTGTAGATCGATTAACTGTCGATATTTTGTCGATAAAATGTGTCTATTGCAAAGGGTGCATTTAAGTTAGTACGACGACGTTATATCGATCTTTCGGGGGGTGGAATGTTTAAAACAACTCTAAGAACAAATCTACGGAGGTTTGAATACGGATTCATCAACGTTGCTTCAGATAAACAATATTTCTGTCCTCAACCAACTCTTAGATGTCTATTAGAGGTTTCATAAACAAGTAAGGGGGAAAAAGCTTATTTATTAAGGGGCGCACAAAGTCTCCTTTAAGACAGTGACTTAAAAAGATAGCATACCTCAATTACAAGTCCGACAAGTAAAATCAAATAAAGCTTGCCCAGAAAAATTAAAAACCTGCTCTGGGGGGCGCCACGTGTATTTTTTTGTTTATAGCAACAATTTCCATTATAAAATTAGTTCTGATAAATTCCGCAATATGGCTAGGTATTTTTTATTTTTTTGGTCGAACTTTACCTCGCCGTGATTGCGTAAATTCAATTAAACTAATTTTATAATAGAGATAAATGCCAGAAACGTCCATTTTTATTTCCCTGGTCAGACTTTACATTCTAAAACCACTCATTTATTTATCCTACCCAATCAATGTTTTTTTTTTTAAACTGACTTATTACTTGTGACGGAAAGGTACCAATCAAGCTTCACCGTACTTACCAACTTGGTCGATATTCAAACACCACTAGTCACGGATCTCACGATACAAAGAGATTTATGTTTGTATCAAGTACTTAGGTACCTATTGATTTACGCGGCTGTTAAACGTCGTGCGTGCTGAAATCTTGGACTATTTACGCCTAAGAACAAGGAAACATGCATATTTACTTTAAAACGTGCTAGCATGTATTAGATTATGTTGGTTGACCAAATCTATCTATACTGTAATAAAACTGAAGAATCGGCGTGTCCGTACATTGATTTGTTTTACAAAAAACTGATTGTACAACACAGAGAAGAGAACCTGCTTTAGCAGTTCTTATCGGACGAAGTAAATAAATTAAAAAGAAGTTTATTTCTTTTACAATATTTGTGGAACCCCTAGGTACAAATGCCTGTGTCAGAAGACACCAAAATTCTTATGTAAACACCTCAATTTCAAGAGGCCTCTTTCCTAGATTCAAAATTCAAAATGTGTTTATTCGAAGTAAGATTTAACAAATCACTATTTTTTTTATTATTATTTTACCTAGGCTGTTTGTAAAGAAACAGTTTTTTACAAACAGCCTGCCTGCCTGCCTTGTTGTTTGGCTGTTAGGCATGAAATATAATCATTTTAAATTATACCATCCAGAGCTGTTAATCCTACCAATATTATTATAACGCGTAAGTTAGTGAAGAAGTGTGGATGTTTGTTAATCTTTCACAAAAAAGTACTGAAATTAAACTTTACAATAATATAGCTTAGACATCAGAATAACACCTTTCCCCGCGGAAAAACACCTCATTCCCACGGGAAAAACTTTAGCGGAGGCGGAGCCGCGGGTAGAAAAGCTACTGTGATCATATTAAATTATACCTATTGTTATCCAGAGCTGCTAATAACTAATAAAAAGGTCAAGTCTAAGCAATGAGCGTTACAAGTCATCAGCCGTCACGGTAGACCGGTCAGCGAGCAACGGTCTCATGAAGAGTGGTCACAGCCCATCGGACAAGCTAGGCCACTCCTATAAGATTACGCTTTCTCCGGCTCACAAGATGGCGGAAGATGGCCAGCGATGCTATTCTGTACAAAATCAAAACTGATTAAACAGAGACGGAACCCCTCAGGCGTCGTCTCCTTCTCCACAGAAGACAACCAAATTGTAAACTCGCCTCGACGTCGAAAAGTGATTTGTAAACTCTTACTTCGAATAAAAACTTTTTGACTTTGACTTTGACTTCCCGCTCCCCCGCAAGTCCGGTGAAGCTTGATTCGTCGTACTTTTTCGACTCAAGCATAGGTCAGTTAAAAAAAAGCCTATTCTGTAAAGACAAACTCGAAAGTCACGCGTGGATTCGCGAGCGAAAATAATGATTTGTGGTATTCTGAAACTGTAGAGCAATACTAGCGCCACTGCGTGAGAGTAGCGGCGAGATTTAATTTTCAAGTGAGATTCTTAAAAAGTTTCTAATAGTGAGATCGAGATGAAACGTAAGGTTTTACAGAATAAGAACATTTTGAATTTTATTTTCTCTTTTCCGTCCAATTTCCATGCTACTCTGAATTGGAAAGTGCTCTTCTTTTTTATCAGAAAACTAGCTGTCTGACCGTGGCTTCGCCCGCGATGTTCCTGGGCTTTTTCCGTAGGAATGTGATATTTTTCCGCTTTAAATTATCCTATATTACCTACTCTCCGGCCCGCAAACCAACGCATAATGACAAAAACACACAACAAATAACATACAACACAAACAAGCGAGCAAACTGTTTTGTATTTTTGATGACATTAAATTGAAAATTTCAAAAACCCTCGCCACAAAACTGTTACTTGATCCTTTAATTAAATAACTAGAAAAGAACTGATAATTTTCTAATGGCTGAAGATATTTTCTTGGATCATAGCTAAGAACACTCTCGATTGTAACACCTTGCAAACAAAAAAAACTTGATCAAAATCGGCGCATCCGTTTATGAGGTCTACGATGCCACTGACAGACAGATACACACGACAAACTTAGAACACCCCTCTTTTTCGTCGGGGGTTAAAAATATGCATAGACGTAGAAAAAAACACACATACACAAACACCTTTTTTCATAATATGTGTAGAATTTTTTTTAGTGGCTCTAAAATTCACATAATATCTAGACACCTAGAATGACTGACGTCATTGTCTCGTATTCTGACAAAAACAAGGAAATGACCTTAACGACATTGCATTTACATAGGAACATTCAGGTTTGGTAGGTTTGGTTTATAATTAGCAAGCCAAATTAAATCCCATAAAATTTATCCTAAAACAACCTCCGTAATCGAGTGGAGAGTTTCCGGGTTCAAATCCCGATGGGAAAAATACTTTGATAGAATTTTCTTAAAATTAAATTCAAAAATAATTAAAATTGCCATTAATGAAGTAAAATTAATAATAAAGAAACAGCTATCCTATTATTAAGTGCTTTGTTTAAAGTCATAATTAATCAATGGTTAACTGATGCCACCACTTTTATTCGGGTACTCTATGAGGTAGGTTCCACGAAAAAAATACGTCAAAAATTTCGATGACCCGGTAACGATCTAGAGATAGCCTATTGGGGTACTCGATGAGGTAGGTACTGTGGCATCGGTTATGCCGTCTCCTTACTGGCCGCATGTTTTTCGAAATTTAAATCATTTTCGAGTAGATTGATTTTGATAGTTTCAGTCAGTTTTTACTGTTAACGCGATTCTTCCCTGGAGCTGTTATAAAACGCTCCAGAATTTGTTCCACAGGAATTTATAAAGTAAACCGTTTTTTAAATGGTGTAGTGTAGGCGTTTTCGTGTGTAAAAAATGTTCTAGTGTAAATTACGTGACTTTAATTTATAGTATAGATCGCGTCGATCTTACAGAACTTAGGCACCCGGCTCTCGCTCTACATGTATCTCTTGGAGCAGCAGAAGTATATTATATATAG
This sequence comes from Teleiodes luculella, assembly GCA_948473455.1. Taxonomy (NCBI): domain Eukaryota; kingdom Metazoa; phylum Arthropoda; class Insecta; order Lepidoptera; family Gelechiidae; genus Teleiodes; species Teleiodes luculella. The sequence goes on from OX419603.1 coordinate 11,735,107, forward strand.
AAGTATTCAATTAAGTTTCTTTTTTTTTTAGTTTTTTTCAAGCTTTTTGGTATTTAGTTCTTTGTTTTTTTTTTCAACTGATACCGTCTGTTAAAGTGTTTTACTATTTATTGTAATTATTATTATCAATTTATTTATTATCTCTCTTATTTGGTATGTGCATCGTTTTTGTGAAATTATGTAGTTATCAAATGTTTATTAATTTTATTGACAAACACTAACGGATTATTCATTATGCATAGGTACCTATCTATGTTATACACATTCACAGTACTTATTCAAAATAGTTATACATATTTTACACATAGTTTATTTAGCTTACCTACTTAATTTTAGACATAGACATAATATTTCACTTATTTAGTTATTTATTCTGTAAACTTACTCTTGCCACTTTCCTCCATTATTCTCTGCAAAATAATCTTGTAGTCCGACATAGCATAACTTGGTGTCATATTTTTCTCAATACCACTGATATACAGACACGACAACATTATCTACTATTGATATATTGACATTTTGTACTAGAACTTGTATAAATTTTAATTTGATATGGTTCGGGGTAGGCTCGAGCCCCTCGGTGGGGACATATATGAGCTGTTTATAATGATGATGATGGTTAGAATAACTTTGAGTTATCGTTTTTATTTCTGTAATTTCGACGTCAATATTTAGTTTTGATGCTTGCTTGCTTTTCGTTTGGGTGAATATAATTTATTATTCTTGTATTTAATTTTTTATATGTCTTTTTATCAAATTCGTCAGATTGTGTGGACGCGTCTTTAGGCCCCAATTTATGGGCAACAGCTGAAAAACTGTGTTTATTTATAATTATGTAGAGTACCCAGTAGGTATGCTAAGCTTCAGAATGTTTGAAAAACACGAAATGGAGAAAAATCCACTAAACTAACACTCCTTATCTAATCACGGTCGCCTTGCAACTGCGTTCTAATGTACCGTCTGTTTCGATCCTCCGCCGCCGGTTGTCCTTGGATCATTCGTAACATCGACTTCCATATTATCTTTTTTTTTATTTATCTTTTATTTTTTTTATTAATCTTTATTGGACTTGGACTTTCATGTCGATTCCGAACTACCATCAGAGGTTTCATGAATGAAAGAAGCATCCATGGTCTAAGAAAACAAGGTCTAACCATTAGACCACGTGACTGACACAATCCTACGTCATTTTGTCTAATCATCCTTGTCGAATGCGTGTTAATAGACAAGGATGAACAGCGCAAAATGACGTAGGCTTGTGTCAGTCACGTGGTTAACGGTTAGAACTTGTTTTCTTATACCATGTTTACCAAGGTATGCTTGTTTCGAAAAAGTACACAATCAAGCTTTCTGGACTTGGATCTTCATGTATCTTCTACCATCAGAGGTGTCATGAAGGAAGCATTCAAAATTCCAAACGCTACTTTGTATTAAAGTAGGTTTATTTTTATATCCTCTTCGAGCTGTTCATAGTTCAAAACACAAAGTAAGTTCTTATTGTAACTTTAGCTAATTAAGTGTGAATATTCGTATACATTTTGTAGGTACGACGCCATCTAGAAGATATTATATTGTGTGGGTTGTCATCATCATCATCATCATCTCAGCCGAAAGACATCCATCCACTGCTGGACAAAGGCCTCCCCCAAGGATCTCCACAACGATCGGTCCTGCGCTGCCCGCATCCAGCGGCTTCCCGCGACCCTCACCAGATCGTCGGTCCACCTCGTGGGGAGCCTGCCCACACTACGTCTTCCGGCGCGCGGTCGCCATTCAAGAACCTTTTCGCCCCAACGGCCGTCGGTTCTACGCGCAATGTGCCCAGCCCATTGCCACTAAGTTTAGCGATTCTTCGGGCTATTTCGGTGATTCTGGTTGGCCTGCGGATCTCATCATTTCTGATTCGATCACGCAAGGAAACTTCAAGCATAGCCCTCTCCATCGCTCTTCACGAAGCTTCACACGACACGACAGTGTAGGTTATTTATAAATTAACCTATCTACTTACATATTATTATACACATTTTTTTTCAAGTCTATAGTAAGTAAATCAAAACAAGACTAGTTTAGTTAGGTATCAAAACACAACTGAAAAATATATACTTATTATTTAGGAGAATTTCCAAAGAATTCTTCAAAATAACGATCCACCTTAGTTTCAAGACCAGGCTGATGAGACGATAATTATTTCGCAACAGTTTTCATGTAAATTCCTTTGAATACGGACAGTTTAACATACATCAGCTATAATTAGTAAAGATGTTAGTGCATATCATTGGTATTTTTCGTGTTAATTGCACTTCATAGAATGAATTCATTTAAACTACAACAACAGGCTCACTACGTAACGCACTAGAAGCACGAGGTGTCAAATGCGTGCGACGCGACATAGTGACAGAAGAGCAATAGAAAGTCAGTTCGAAAACGCTACTCTTGAAAAATGATATTCAAATTATTTTGACTTTGAAGTACAGATATGGCAATATGTTATGTTATATAACTAAATTGACGTCCGTTACGTTAACAGTTTTTCCCGTGGGAATGAGGTATTTTCCCACAGTAAACGGTAGCTTTTGTGTTATTCTGATGTATGTCTACATCATTGTAAAGATTCATTAAAATCCATTCATTAGTTTTTGCGTGAAAGAAGAACAAACATCTCTACTCATCTATCCAGCCTCACAAACATTCGCGTTTAAATATTATTAGTAGGAAGTAAAGTAGGATAGGATATTTTGTAATCATTTTTATTTGACTCCCTACGTGAGACCATTTTTGTATGTCGTCTACGACTACTTCCAAAGGTCTACGGAGTCCCCATGGGTGACAAAAGCAAATTTCGGACAGCTATAGCGATTTCGGATTTAGCGATGTCCAAAACCCAGGCTAGGCACTCTTAGCAACTTGTTACTCGGTATGCTACCACGGGAAACTGACAATCAGAAATCAGAAACATTTATTTGCAGGACATCCAAATTTAGACTTTATTTCCTAGTCCATTAAATTAAAATTTTAATTCGTCATCTCCCGTCCTTTTTGGTTCCCAAAAGACCGCGACTCTTTAATCCCGTTACCCCGAAAAGAAAGTTTTGACAATATTTTTTTTAAATACAGAAAGCGTGGGGTCTGCGTAGGCCTGTGTCGCTGGGTTCAACAACCGCATGGCAACCACGTCTCTGATCAAGGTCACACCGGTTGAGACCTGCGCCTGAACATTTAAACCTATAAAAATACCAATTTTAAAGGACAAGGTCCTTTTTTTACTTTTTTCTTTTTATGCTTGTGTCGAAAAAGTACGTCCAATCAAGCTTCACGTGTGCATCTGGATTGAGGCTAGGGAAGACTCTACCTATATAGATGCCTCGACCAATAGATTTTGGTAGACAGATGTTCTTAACTGCAGCAACTTTATCACCACACTTAATCTAATCTAAGGATCTATTAGTCAATTAGCTCTCTTGGTTAATTTAGGTCATATTAACCTCGCATGATACGGGGTTAACCTCATACGAACCAGCGCTAATTCTAGCAGAGCGGAATATTAGCTGCTAAGTGTAGGCTTACTACGTAAGAAGCGACATGCTTGAGAAGCTGCCAAATGCCACATATTGACAGAACTACTATGGCTGTAATGTCACTATGTCGCGTTTGACAGCTTCTCGAGCTTGTCGCTTCTTACGTAGTAGATGTCTTCTATAAGCTGAAATGATGAATAGATAAGATATGTCGGCGACCTACGATGCATGTGATTTTGTCACTACACATGCACGATACCGGAAGTTTCTTTCGCAAGTCCTGTGATATATCAGCGATATACAAAGAGCACAATATGTAAATTACCGTACGTGCAAGCAGGCCAGATAGATTGTCAATATTTTCGATGACGTACGTACGTAGCGTTGCTCTACGTGCAAATACCTCGTTATTGCTTTGTCAAGTAAATGGTCAAAAAATAGTTTTTAACCGACTTCAAAAAAGGAGGACGCTCTTAATTCGACGCCTGTACCTAAATAGTTTGTAATAATAAAACTGTAGAGGTCGAAAATCTGTACATAAAAAAAATGCTTAAAACCGAGTAAGGGGGATGTGAGAACCAGATTTAAAAAATAAATTTTGTTTCTAGTTAATAAATTATATCTAGTTTAAAAGTAATATTTTGGCAAAATCAGGGCTTTTGTGGTAAATTTCGTAACATTCTCATATCTCTGTGGTAAACAGTTGGTAGACAAATTCAAGACGTGATCTGGGTGTTGAAAAATATTTGTAAGTACTTATAAATAGTAAGAGAGAGGCTGGTCTGTGAGATAACAGGCCACTGCCACAAACCACTGCAGGCTTCTCCTTTTAATGACAAATGTAGTTCGGGTTGGGGATTGCAGTTGTTGTTAATGATATAACTGAAGGAATGAAAACCTTGGACGACATGACATGGTTGCTTTGCTGTCACGCCCTGGGCTATGTATTCATTTATCTATCTCTCTTGATAACGGCAGCGGGTGATGTGGATTTACTGACTTCCAATGATGAGGTACCTTTATTCTAATAATTAGTAGGTACCTATACAATTTTAAGGTGGGGACTACACGGTTTAGGACTAATGAAATCAAATAGAATTAGGCGAGAGAGCTTGACTTGAGAACTTGTCTTTTAGCAATATCGCTTTCGACATCCTGTTGTGTAGGTACCTAAAATAACAATAATAAATAAAAACCGCAATAATAAATAAAAGTTAATAAGAGTATTTCTTTTTACAATTAGTGAGAAATGCCAGCAGAATTAATCATCATCATCATTTCAGCCTGTAGACGTCCACTGCTAGACAAAGGCCTCCCCAAAAATCTCCACGATCTCGATCGGTCCTGCTTGGCCCGCATCCGTGGGCTTCCTGCGATCTTCACGATCACCACCGGTTCTTGGGGCCTGGTCAGGGCCTACACACATTACGAATTCCGGAGTATCGTGTGTTCACCATTCAAAAATTCTTTCTGCGCCAACGACAGAAGTGAGCTAATGAACTGAATAATGAGGGTGCGTTAGTTCACTTAACCGGGGATGGTCAAAGAAACCTTTTAAGTTTGGTTTTGTAATTTATACTCGTAATTTAATATCAGACAAATTATAATAACCTTTTTTACTATTTACCAATACGAGCTTTTGTTTTTCTTGAAGAAGAAGCGGAGGAATTTCTAGTGTTGTAAAGTTGAGGAATTATTCTTTTTCTACCCTTATTCTTTTTTATAATGAAGAGTGAATCGCCCGAAATGATGTACCGTCTCTACCAAATTTATTTCTGCATTTTTATAGACTATTTCTCTGATGACTATTTATAAAAATATAGTTTTACCAAAAAAAATATTGAAGACAAATTGCAAAATTGTTAGCTAGATTCCAATAAGAAAAAAAGCCGCGTGCGGTCAATGCGCTTTGCCTGTTCCCGGTTTGCCGCGGTAATTATTCACGTACGTTCTTATAAAACAATGAAACTCTTACCTTAAATTCAAGTTAATTTGGATCCTGGCACTGTAAAACACGAACTTATAAAAATTTTGTTAAAAAATTTAAAGATTTTTTTTAGTTTGGAATTATGCGCTCTTTTTGCTACTCTATTTCTTTTTTTTTTCACAAGTAAAGCCAGCTATGCACTGTAATCGATCTGTAAGTTGATATTTATTATTTTGAGGAATCGTGCGCGCAGACAATCGACAATGCGCGCGCTCTCCCGTGGAACTCACACAAACTAGTTTGGCGGGTTCGTTCTTCGGTGCACTCATTCACTGGTGCCAGAAAGAGATAGTTGAAGACTTCTTTTTGTTTGAACGGGAGAGTGTTGAAGTTGGTTAGATATGGTAATGATTCACCCTGGAATGCAATTAGTATTCCGCCCGTATAGCCGGTTAGACAAAATTGTTACGCATTTGCTTTGCCTGTATTTGATATAACAATGTATGTAGTTATGTCATTTCATTATTGTATGTCTTTATTATGCAAACTATTTTAGAGCCCATTCTTGTTATAATGTACATACCTATTTAAATACCAAGCATAATGTAAGGTTTTAAAAATTATAAAAGTATACCTACCTACCTACTAGGTACCTACCTAACTAAATATTTAGACTGAAATTGTACCTACTGTGTTATAAATTATAAGAAGTTTACTTACCTACTAAAAATGAATACGATAAACATCTAAGCTAATAATAACTTTGTAGAGTAATTTACAGAGCTTTACTAACTAGTATTAGTATTACAATTTGGCTTCCATCTATTATCTACTAGTCTAGATCATACATCTTTCTTTACGTATGCGATGTATGTGTTTTATTTTTTTGTGATTTTATTTTTTGTAATAGGTACAGAAGCCAACACATGCGGTTCGACATTCACACTACGAAATTCACCGCTACCGCAACGGAATACGGGCGCTCTCATATCCAGCCATGCCGTGACCCGCATGTGCTGGCTACTGTACCTACATAAGAAACTTATAAGTAAAAACTTTATACTAGACTAAGATTTTGAAAAAATAACTTTTATCTTATCTTATGTGTACACACTCCCTTACATTTTTATGATAGGTACACCTATTACCACAGAACACCTATATTACCACTAAGGTATTTATAATCTGAGTAGTTCTTTAAGCACCCTCAAAACGTGGTCACAAGGTCTTAATTCCTAAACTATCGACCATACAGTGTTGGAACTAAATATAGATGATTCCTCATTTAATTACGCGTACGATTTTAACATAAAACATGTAAAATCATGTACAATATTTTGAAAAATAATATTTCAACATCGAAAACGGGATCGAAATAGTCGTTCTTCGCAGGTCACACTTGGTTCGCGCTCAAGGTAATCCTTTATAAGTTTTCCATTAAATGCGCAATCGTATAATTTATTACGTCGAATGAATAGTTTTTTAACTAGGCACATATTTATAAAAGAATATTCATTTTATCTCTTTGTTTTGAAAAATTATATGATATCACATCTCTGTCACACGATTTCGCTGGTTTCGTGAGCGCTCAATGAAACTACACCTATCTTCCAAGAACGCAAACTTGTCGCTGGAAATTTTAGCTTGCAGACACTTGGTAGTGACCCAGCATCAGTGGAGGACACCAGTGTACTCATCGCATCAAAACTAAATAAATACGAGGTAAGTTATTCTTCGAATATTTTCAAGTTGGCCAGTAGGGCGATTGCGAACCGTTCAACGACACGGCCGTGTCGTTGTCAAGAGGTTTGTCGGAGGGAGAGGTCCAGTTGTGAGGTAACTGAGGGCCAGAAGAGGCTCATTGAGGATCTTATGAGGTTTACTGAGGTTTCTTTTTTGTAAACATGTCAATGTCATTTTCTGAAATAAACTTTGACACGCACCCTCTGACCAAAGCGAACATTGCTAAGGAGTATGCACTAAAAGACATGACAATATAAAATGACACAATAACACTATTACACTGAAACATTGCTTCTAGTCATATGTTGATGGGTGGTTGTGTAAAAGTTATAGCAGTTGATTCGATAATCTGTGGAGATTTAATGTTTTAAAAACTATACCTTTCAGAGATATATTGACGTCATACATTTTTCTGTCCTTATTTAACGACATTTCAGGAGGTTTCCGGTGGTCTTCTTTCTGTTTCGCGCCCAAATTTTGACCCTCTGAAGTCTCATGTCACGATCGACAAATTGATTTTGAAGTTAAATTTAAAAAAAATGGACCGATTTCTCTTCAAATATATAATATTACCTTAAACTGATGACTGATACTAAAACTACAGGATATATGACACATTTTTACAAAAAAATAGATCTATTTATAAAGCCGTCTTCTCATAATATCCGTTAGAAAAAAGGTCTCGCAAATTTCAACCTCTGCCTCTGCAGACTTCACAAGCTGTGTCGAGAGATTCATCTCCTTCATTGAAAAACTTGAATAATACTAAAACTAATGACTGATATTAAAAATACGGGATATATTTTACGTGCTAAACAAAAATTGTATCTAAAAGTTTTGTAGTTTTGGCACCGTGATCGAAGGAAAACGAGTCTACCAAACTACTATAATCCGTGTCACCATCGACATATCATGTTAATATCTTTAAAATTATTCAAGTCTGAAGTAATATTGTACTTGATACTAGAACTTAAAAATATACGTGACATCTCTTTAAAATTTTGATCTAATTCATGAAGTAGTTTTGAAGATATATCTGTAAGTAAAAGGCCTAGCAAATTTTAGCTGATTTCGAAACTGTCACTATAAGCCGTGTCGAGAGATAAGTCTCCTTAATTTAAAAATGAATAATACTTAAAAGTGATGACTGTTTTTGAAAATAGAGGATATATTTAACGTATAAAATGAATATTGTATAAAAAAATCCAGTATTATGTGCAGCGTGACCGCAGGAAAATGAGTCTTACAAACTGCCATAATCCGTGCCACCAACGACATTATAAATGTTAATATCTCATAAAATATTCAGGTTTCGTGCAATATTTTACTTGAAATTATATTATACTGAATATACGTGACTTCTCCTAAAGATCTTAATCATTATTAATGAACTAGCTTTCCGCCGCGGCTCCGCCCGCGTTTACATCTTTTCCGTGAAAATGAGGCATTTTCCCGGGGTAAAAGGTAACTTATGTTACTTAGGGTGAATGTAGCTTTCTAATGGTGAAAGAATTTTCGAAATCGGTTCAGTAGTTTTTGAGTTTATACATTACAAGCATACACGCACACACACACGCAAGCACACACACACACACACAAATACAAATCTTTCTACTTTATAATAATATATATATATATATATAGTATGATTTTTCTTAAAGATGTATCCATAAGAAAAAGGCCTAGCCTATTTTTACCTACTTTATAAACTGTCTAGAGAATTATCTCAAAAAAAAAAATATTTTTTCCTTACATAAAGTATGAAAATACCCTTCGTAGATTTTGTGAAATAAAGCAAACGAGACTGATTTATTAATAGTCGTATTTTAATTACAAAAACAAAGCTATACGAAACAAATATAGGTACATATACAATTTTAAATTAGTGATATAAATATATTTAAAGTAAGGTTTTACACAGTCTTTCTTTCAGGAAAACAAACAATACGTATCAAATCAATTACAATTTTAACGTCGTCCTTGTATGAAACTATCAGAGTTATTTTAAGCCGTAGACGAGTTTATTGTGCACGTCTCTGTTTCGCTTTTCTGTGATTACTTTTCTCTTGCTTCCTTGGTCTGCTGTAAGACATTTCCTTGGATATAAGCAGTAGGTACGTGTTGTGTCCTCTTCTTTTTTGTGTACAATAATGGTTAAATAAATAAATAATTTTACTTATATAATTCCAAACGCTTTAGGCTTTGAGCAAAGACATTAGAAATTATGCTTTATTTTTTTTCAGCTGTTGTTGTTATTTTTAGTTTGAACTTCCCATATTGTGATTCTTTTTGATTATATTAAACTTATGTGTAACAATTATTGCAATTTAATTATAATTATGGCTTAAAAGTATCAATTTAATATTTATGTTTTTGTATCAGAAAGTAAATAAATATTGTATGACGTTGTCTGCCAGTTGATGCTATATCATAATCTATGACACAGAAATTATATTTAAGATCTTCAATATGGAGGTTTGATTTCTGAATCATCTTGTTATGGACTTAAATGTTGCGATAAATATTTTATTAAAGACAAAAAAGTCAATGTACCGTTCAAAGTTTTAAATAAGTTAAAACAGTATAGGTATTATTGTAAAATTTGCCTGAATTATCGAATAAATTCCATCAAACTTCTGTCAGTCGATTTCCGGTTCAAAAATATAAAAATATAAAAACTAGTCCATGGCCTTGTCCTCCCCCTCTCAAATCTCCTGTCAGCCACTGACAGGAGATTTCAGAGGACTGCAGAGACACACTCAGAGTTTGAGTCAATTGCGTATCTATGTTTCAGACACATGGTTCTGTTTAATTTGGGAATATATCGTAATAATAATAATAATAATAATAATAAACTTTATTTGGTTTGTAAAAACAACACAGGCAGCACAAAGGAAAAAGAAAAATACAAAAGCCAAGTAAAAGTAATGTACACACAAACTTAACAACCATACAAAATACACTAAGGCAGGTATCTACACAGAGATTTAGAAAACAAAACAAAAGAACAGAAAAAACAAATAAGTGTAGGTACCCTAAGTTGCACATAGTGTGCACCCGGCACCGTGCTACCTGCATCGCACAAACCAAAATGGCGCTGACTCAGCATTATGTTGCAGTAGCAGTCACTACTACTGCAACGCTGATATTCTGTCAGTACCATTTTGGGTGTACGTGCCACTCGCAGAACATTGCAGATAAAAATAAAATAAATAAACAATAACAATAATAAGTATACATAGTAATACAGAAAATTATGTCATACAAATAGATATGAATACCATAATACATTGTGATAATACTGTTATAAAATATAATACAATATGAACATACCTACACAAATTACTTACTACATACCATACTAAAGCTTACAGATTACATAGTGAATAGATATATAGAGTGCTATACACAAACAAATACAATAAAATTCTAAGAGAGGGTAACCTAAACCGAAACTACCTACAAATTCTTAAAGTTTCAAGCGGTAGCAGCTTGCACGCCAAGTAAATGAGCACGGTAACTTTTTTTAAAACCAAACTTATTGGTCATAACGCGCAATGGTGGAGGAATATTATTCCAACACTTTGACGCGGCGTACCGGAAACTTCCCCGGAAAAGGGCAGTTTTGTGTCTCGGGATATCCAGTACATACGAACACGCACGAGCAGCGTAACCGCGACCTTCGCAACGCCAGGTCAACTTGGAAAACAGGTAACTTGGTTGTTCAGTTTTAATTACATCAAACAACAAACTAGCAAGTTGTAATTTAATACGTCCTTCTATTTTCAGGGTATTTGCTGAATTCAAATAAGGTGTTACATGACTACGTGGTGGAATATTATAGCAGTAACGTGCACACGCATTCTGTACACGTTGCGCCAATACAAGTGACTTTTTACGCAAACACGGCCCGTATGTTGTGAGACAGTGATTCAACCTCGACAGAACCAGCGTCTCGCACAATCGTACACGCAGTTCAGTGCTAATAAATGAACGGATTTGGTAAAGAACTCTAAGTCGATAAAAGCAACCACGCACCAGCTCCAAAACATGTTCATGAAAGAAAACACAATCTATTATCCATTAGCAAGCCAAGGTTACGCGCACTCTCAACCTCAGCAATAGAGTCACCATTTATGTAAATCTTAGGTTTGTGCATTTGAATGTTGTCAATTTGACGCTGTGTACCAATAATCATAAACTTCGATTTTGATGAATTTAAAACTAGTGCATTATCTTGTGCCCATTTATGTATACGACTCAGATCCCGATTAATGGATTCCAAAGCAGTTTTAAAGTCACTTTGCTTAAAAGATAAGTAAACTTGCACATCATCTGCGTAAAGATGAAAATTGCATGACAATATACATTTAGCTATATCTGCACTGTAAATAATGAATAGTAGTGGTCCGAGAATAGAGCCCTGCGGAACTCCTCTTTCCGCCAGTCTCGCTGAAGATCTAAGCTGTATTCCATTTCTCTTGTCAATGACCACCCGCTGACTACGTTTACTCAGATAGCTGTTGAACCACGCTATTGCTGAATGATCGAAACCGTAATACGCCATTTTAGATAGAAGAAGAGGGATGTTAAGTGTATCAAATGCACGACTGAAGTCCAACAGAGTGAGAACAGCGCCTTCACCCTTATCCATGGCAGCTAGAATGTTGTCTACTACGTCAAGCAGAGCAGTACCAGTACCCCTGCCCTTTCGAAACCCAGATTGAACGTCAGGAAGAATTGCGCTGTCCTCACAAAATTTGGAGACTTGGCGATATACTACCCGTTCCAGAACCTTCGATAAGAAAGGTAGTATACTTATTGGCCGTAGTTCATTGACCACATTCGGATTACTTTTCTTTGGAACTGGGCGAATTATAGCAGACTTCCATAAATGCGGAAATACACACGTGGTTATTGACCTATTTATAATGGCTGTAATAGTCTTAAGTGTTCTTGGTAGTGTAAGGAGAATCATATCCAAACCAATGTCATCTATACCTATCGCCTTAGATTTGATGGATGCAATAATTTTGCCCACTGCCTGCTTACTTGTAGTTGTAAGACGAAAGGTCGCCGGTCCATGCCTATTGAACTCGAAAAACGTTAGATTGGAGATCGGAACTATCCCATCACCCGGCAAGTTTAGAAAATGGTCATTAATCTCATTTGGATCATTAAAAGTATCAGGCAGCGTGCTGTCACCTTTAAAGTTTGGCAACGAAAAAGACTTTAAGTTTTTCCAAAGCAGCTTTGAGTTGTGAATGTTATTATTAATATTCTGGCGAAAATATGCACATTTTTCAAAATAAATACTGCTAGAGACTAGATGTTTCAGGGTTTTGTACTCTTGTTTATGGGCTTCCAATTTTGATGATTTAAACTTATTGTAAGCTTTGTCGCGCAAGTACATCATGTACCGAACGTTACTTGTGAGCCATGGCAAGGACTTATTTTTAATTGTAATGCGTTTTTTAGGGGCATGCTTATTAAAGAGATTTTGTATGTTATCATTAAAAGACGTAATCATCTCATTCACATCCTGTAATTCTAAAATGGCTTCCCAGTCAACAGAATCCAATTCAGCATTGAATAAGTCCATATTAATGTCTTTGAGGGAGCGATAAATAATATTTGTCTTAGGAATGGAAGGTTTCTTAACCTTTAGAGTAGCAGTTACGATAGCATGTCCACCTAGTTCCGGAATATGGTTAACATTACAATCATACACAGAGAGATTTGTGCAGAATAAATCTATTAGTGTCGCACTATGTGAAGTAAAATGCGTAGCTTGATTAACATAATTAAATAAGTTGGTGTATTTTAAGAACTGTTTAAGCCGTTCAGTTTTTACGTCTTGAAGGTCAAATAAGTTAATATTGAAATCACCTAATAATATTAAATAATCGTAATTATGAAAAGATGCGATAGACTCAGTGAGCGCATCTAAAAAGGTATCGACATTAACCCAATTCGGCCTATATGCTGTACCTATAATAAAGCGTGTTGACTTAATATTAAAACTGAGCCACATCTGTTCTACCTCAGCGCAAGTGTTAGGATATACACAGGTACGCACAGCTAAACCTTGCCGCACATAAAAACCAACCCCTCCCCCTCGCCTGCGCGATCCATGCCGTCTCGGCAAGTGACGCAATCGGTAACAAAGTATCTCCCGACGACAACAAGAAGATTGTATCAATATCATACTAAAAATTAGACAAACCATTTTTTTTATTATTCTTTTATATTAATTATAAACTGTCATTCGCTGTTATTTGAACCAAAGTATGTGCCTAATCTGCATCAATTAAAAAAGCTAGTTGTTTAATAAACTATACAAGATTTCAAGTGTAATCATGATCTGGCTCTCACTAATTGTTGAAAGGATCCCTGATTTTAATCATCTGTGGCGGAGGTTCTCCCATATTAAAAGAGGAATAATGGAACTCTTTTCAGCCTCTTGTCTGTCAAATGTTGTTTATGACTTGGACGAATTACCATGGTTTATGACATTTATTTATAACCAGAATATTCATCCAGAATCACAATCAATCAGACAGCCAACCGATCACTATGGCTGCTACAGATCTACTGATCGCTTACCCTACTACACCAACTTTAAACTGCTTAGATTATAACCACCTACCCTGCATTTACAAATAATTCAACTGAGATGAATTTTATAATAAATCTACCCTCGAAATATTTGATTAGATAAGATTATTTATTTGCATTCCTGTACATAGTAGCAATATAATAGGTGTCCTCTAACAATATAGGTATAATTCTATTATTGTAATAATTAATATAAAAGCGAAGTCACCCAAACTACAGACCAGATGGGAAGGACCATTCAAGGTAGTTACGCGAATCAATGACGTAACAACGGCATCCGAGAGGAGCACTAAAAGTTGTATACTACTTAACATTACACCTTTTCTTGTTTTTTTCTTAATCTGATTTAGTATGTAAAGGTATGTAAAGCCTGATCAAAGAAATAAGAAACCTATTAGGGTCGGGTCTATGAGAATCGTGTCTTTTTGAGTATCAGTCCTTTTGCGAACAAAGGCAATTATCTATACCTTTATTTTACATGTATAAAGATATTGAAGTTATTCCCTTGGTCGGTTGTGGTCAGATTGTTTAAATAGATCATAATTGATTAGTACCTATCTATACACAAAATTTACTAGAAAATCATATTTTATCAGAATTCACAAATCTTAAGGTTGATTTAAAAAGAAAGTACATTATGTGTACTTTAAATATATTAAAAGAAAAATATATTGCTTATTGAGAACTGCTACCATGCCAGGTATGGGCAGCACGGTTCCTTTTTTAGCACGTGTACCCTTTGATGAACTCGGGAATAGGGAAACAATGCATTACAAATATAATTTCAAGGAATAGAAAAGGAATCATTATTTATTAGTACCAACCTATACACATAAAATTTACTATAAAAGCATATTATATCTGATTTCAAAAAAGTTAGGAGTGATTTAAAAAGAAAGTACATTATTCTGAAAGGTGCCCCATGCTTATTGAGTACCTACTGATAATTTGCCAGGTATTAAACAACTGCGGAAAATCTTCCTCACTTCCTCAATACATTATAAATATACTTTATAATACACTTTCAAGGGATAGAGCAGTATGGTTTGTCTAATAATTCAATCATTCCATCAATTATTGCTTCAATACGATATTTTTATATTTTTTGTCGATTGACAATAAGTTTACGTCTATGGAGCAAGAAAAAACAGCGAGGTAAATGAAATTGTCTATGTTTTCACTCTCATTGCTATCTTCGGTGCTCTTCTATGACCCTCTTTGGACCCTCTTTCAGCTCCTCTTCGTCCCTCAGAGGGATTTCCTCCTGACAACGACACGGCCGTGTCGTTGAACGGTTCGCAATCGCCGCCCTGGTCATGTAACTTTCATGCGCATACCTATGTAGAAAGATGTACTATGTTATTATCAAAAAATTCTTTTTACGAAAAAGAAGATAGATCGAGCGAGTTTATTCTCATGTACTTCATTTGTAAACTTACTTATTACTTTTATCATAATTCTCAAAAATATGTTATTTTTGTAACATTCGTGGCCCAATTTTCGTGGACATTTGACCACCTAGTTACCTGATGCACCACGAAAGTTAAAAATGTCCATTAAATACTCCTTATTTTTGGTGATGCAGTAATTGTATTTGCCCCTAATTATAGCGAAGCTAGAAATAAAATATTCTAGCACGTTTGATGTGTTTTTTTCTATGTAATATGTAATTCTGTTTAAATGCTCTCTCGTAGCTAATTTCATAATTTAGTGAGCAAAAAAGTCCATTTATTTAAATTATTGAATGAGTAACAGCTTTTAAAGTTAACTTCAATCAGTTTTATTGTAAAATTTTGTTTCCAGATTACTTTCGAACGAAAACTATGCCATCGCAGAGTACAGAGGAGCGGCGGGAGAAGAAACATGCGGCTGGCTGGATATTATGAACTTGGGAGCGCCCGTATTTCGTAGTGGTAGGGGTGAATTTCGAAATGCGAGCGTCTAACCGCATTTGCTGGCTTCTGTACAGTACAATAATACACTTGCAATGAAATAGACGTATTTTCGTTAGTGAAATGAGCCCCTTTTAAGTCCAATTCCGCTAATTTCATTTGTGTTTGTAAACTTTACAGTTTTTTGTATGAAGCTACTAAGGTATATATTATAAACATTTTTAATACAATACCGACGAACCGACTCTATCTTTGTGTTAGAGAAAGTGAATACAATAATAAAATTAAATAGTCCAACTAAAGTGTCCAGCTTATGGGGCCTTATATCTCGCTAGTAGTTATTGATGGAAAAATTGCTAAAAGTGGCCGTTTTCCGCAATTTTTCCATCAATAACTACTAGCGAGATTTTATAAATAAAGTTAATGGCTTCTATACTTATATCCTATAAAACACCGTCTAGATATTCGCCGTTTTAGATTTTTTAAAATTTTGATTATTTTTCGAGTTATTATTTTTTTTAATGTGGGGGCGCCACTTAGCACCTGTAGTCGTCTTAACGTTCTTTTGACTGTTTAGCCTATCTAACTGCGACTGCGAGAACTGCGACTCTACTAGAGGAATAGAGATGCTCGCTCAAGGACAAAATGTTCAGTTTCACCGGACTTGCGGGGGAGCGGAAGACTACCCCAAAAAAGTCAGGTAGGTACCAACGCGACTAGGGGCGGCTCGAGGGAGCCTCGGACCTCGGCGTAGCGCGTTGATACTGAAAAACATCGTGATTTCTGTTCTTAGCACACCCCATGGTCCAAGAAAACAAGGTCTTGCATATAGATCACGTGACTGACACAAGCCTACGTCATTTTGCGCTGTTCATCCTTGTCTATTACACGCATTCGACAAGGATGAATAGGCAAAATGACGTAGACTAAATGACACGTAGAATTGTGTCAGTCACGTGTTCTATTTGCAAGACCGTGTTTTCTTGGACCATGGCACACCCTGATTCTGAGACTGGCTGGGATGGATAGGTACTTCACTCAGCCAAGTGTAAAAGATGTCTTCATACATTCCTGGGACGGGACCCCAACAGTAACACCAGTAAGTTATAGCCCCAGCACCCGGTACGACGGTTTTGTGCCTACAATTAAGAACCCGTTCTTTCCTTTGCAATGTCAATAATTTTGGACATTTCTGTCTTGCGTGTAAAAATAAGTAAGGCTTGCGTTATATGTTTTTAAATAATAAATAAGAGTACAATACCAGACAATGAATAAATCATACTAATATTTTAAAGTGGAAAAAATTGCATTTTTGTGTGTGTGTGTGTGTGTTTGTAATGAATAAACACGTGGAATAAACTCAAAAACTACTGTGCCAATTTAAAAAAATCTTTCACCATTAGAAAGTTACATTCACCCTGAGTAACAAAGGCTACCTTTTACCGCGGGAAAATGCCTCATTCCCACGGGAAAACCTATTAACGCGATCGAAGCCGCGGCAGAAAGCTAATAGTATAATAAAGAACTTACATGTAGACCCGCCTTACATACGTTACATACGGGAAGCCGCTGGATGCGGGCAGCGCAGGACCGATCGTCGTGGAGATCTTTGAGGGAGGCCTTTGTCCAGCTGTGGACGTCTACAGGCTGAAATGATGATGATGATGATGATACTGTAGACGGGGCTGTACAGTCTTGAGTATTTTGCCTACGTAAAATAACTGTCTGTTTGACATTGACATTGACATTTCAATCAAATAATCAATCAATATAACTTAAGTTTTCTTTCATTCCATCCACCTGTTCGTATTGTTTATCGTCGACTTTTCGTAATCTAAGCTGTAAAATGAGTGAAGAAACCACTGAAGCTCAGAATAACAACCCGAACAAGAAAAAGTGTCGAAAAAAACGCAAGAATTTTCTTATAAATGCCAAGAAATACGCAAAGAAAGGGCAAATGGGGAGAGGGACAAAGATTCCTGAGGAGTTATACCAATACTTTGTTGGCATATTAGATGCAATCAAAAAGGGAATTGAGGATGAAGACGAAAGACGTGAGTACTAGGATAAAACCAGTTTTATTCGCTATTCATTGAGATAAAAAAGCCCACAAAATGTGTTCATTTGAGGTTACCTACTTGTTTGTTTGGAGAACTAAAAAAAAGCGGTTTTTCAGATAAAATATTCAACAATCAATTATTTAATTTCATGGAAAGTAATTTAAGTTATATCCCGCCACGAAGTTGACTGACCTTTAACTCTTTAGAATAGTGCGCTATAATTGCTTCTTAGGGCTGAAAATGTAAATATATTTTTATTTGACATTTCAGAAGCTTTGGTTGACAATGTGCTTGAGCGTACAAAAGAAAATGAGCTAAACATCATTGGAAATCAATTAGGCTGCCGTGTGATTGAAATCCTCTTACCGTACTGCTCCGCTGATAGCTTGGAACGATTTATGGATGTCATCTCAGCAGAACTTCGGCCTCTATGCTCAGACAACTATTCGAGTCACGTAGTAGAAGTAGTCCTCCGCGTGGCTTGTGAACGAGCTACATTGCATTTACAAACAGAAGAAAACCTTACTAAAAATAACCTCGAATCTGAGGATGAAGCCCCAAAGAAGAAACGAAAAAAAAAGAACTCAGAAAGTGAACTACCAAAACCTAAGCTGGGTCTTCCAGAAAATAAATATTCCGATGAACACATACAGAAATGCCACAATTTCACTCTAAAAATTTGCAAGTACGCTCTAAATAACTTAGAAGATTTTGTGTGGGATCAGTATGCTAATCACATACTACGAAGCACTCTCAAATGTCTAAGTGGAATAAATTTGCTTCCTGGAGAGCCTCCAAAGATAACCTTATTCAAACTTCCCCTTAATATCAGCAAAGGATTACCACCGGACAAATATGCTAAAATCATTTACAAGATTGTTCCAGACGAATTCAAAGAGCTCATCAAAGAATTTGCACATCGATTATCATCTTGGCCTCAATTCAAAGACTTACCGTATCAAAACATAACCTCTGCACTTTTACAAGTTTTGTTGTACGCTGTTAAAAATGTTGACAAACATTTAACTAGGGACTTGATTAAGAAACTTTTGGATGATAGTTTTGCTCCAGAAGGTTGGACTGGTGATGACGATGATGAGAAGAAGGATGATAAAATTGATGTTGATGATGCAAACGGTGACAGTAAAAAAGTCGATGCTGAATCACGAAACTTGCCGCCTGTTTTCAAATCAGAGTCTGCAGTTCGGTATGTATTTTTCTTTTGTTCTCATCACATTACTTTTTAAGTATTTAGTTTTCAACTTTTATAAATAACACAAGATTATGTTATCCTTACTGTTTATTAATCTTTTAAATAAGAGTAACTGGAGCAGTTTATTCCAGGGATTGGAACCGGTTTTTCATACACTTGTTAAATCACACTAGTTCAAACTCTAAATGACTATAGCTCTAACTAAGATCACGAAGGGTAGGTATAATCCTGGGGAAACATAATATGCAAAGCAACCGGCAGCCCTGGCCTTCGTCTGCCGCAAATACAATTACTTTAATAATTACAAAACCGATAAAAACCGATATCAATTCATTCTTTATCAAAAACCGGCTAACTAGAATAATTTTGGTTTGTTTCATTAAGTTCCTTCTATTGCCGGTTAATTGGGGAACGGAATTATATCTGTTTTTCGAATGATATTAACAGGTATTTCAAAACCGGATTCGATCCCTGGTTTATTCTTATTACCTGCTGTTACCGTTACAGGTTACTAGAAGCAGCGTTGTTTGTGGCCAAGAAGAAGACGTACACTCAGCTTTACGCTCGCTGCTTCATCAACCGACTGGCCCAGCTAGCCACATTGCCAATGCTTAATTACACCGTGCAGAGACTCTTCGACAACTGTCAGATTAAAGAAGAGGTGGGTATCTGGAGGATAGATACATAAAAACTTTATTGATAAAAAAAACATAAATGTTGATTGATTACATTTAAAAAGGCTTTCTTCATTTGCACACCTCACAATTTACTGAGGTAGAAGCCCGTTAATTCGACATTTAAAAAAATAAACTTATTACTAACTTTAAATTAAAAAAAAAAGTATGACTGACGAACCTGCCCACAATATTTAACGAGAATCAGTGGAAAAATGCGACCGTAGAAAAAAGCATTTGGTCCATATATCTTTGATTTGATTTATGAATTGATTACAGCAAACAATTGATCGCTCGGTCAAAAAATTTTGTCTAATTGGTTTGTTCGTAGTATATTCTATTCTATTCTATTTGTTCATCTCCTCAGCTCGAGCCGATGTTTGACGAGCTTTCGGATAAGTTCGGCGATCTTCTAGCTGGCGGCAACACCGGCGTGCTGGTCGCTGTAGCTAAAGCGTGCCTTCGCGTGCAAGCCAGGCAGGCACAGTACATCAATGTAAGTAGTCATTGCAACACCGGCGTGCTGGTCGCTGTAGCTAAAGCGTGCCTTCGTGTGCAAGCCAGGCAGGCACAGTACATCAATGTAAGTAGTCATTGCAACACCGGCGTGCTGGTCGCTGTAGCTAAAGCGTGCCTTCGTGTGCAAGCCAGGCAGGCACAGTACATCAATGTAAGTAGTCATTGCAACACCGGCGTGCTGGTCGCTGTAGCTAAAGCGTGCCTTCGTGTGCAAGCCAGGCAGGCACAGTTCATCAATGTAAGTAGTCATTGTAACACCGGCGTGCAAGCACAGAAGACTAAGAACAGTAAGTAATTTCCGTACCAACTGGCCGCATCGGTTTGAATGTGAGCGCGCCGTGTAGGCACGCGCCGTCACGCACACGCTTGCATTTAGCCCATACTGCCCCCCCCCTTTATTCCCCCTTATTTTATGCTAGTGCACGTGGGCACACATTCAAACTGACAGCGGCACGTTTGTATGAAGATAACTTACTGGTTATACTGTGGTGCAAGCCAGGCAGGCACAGTACATCAATGTAGTTCCAGAGATTAGCGCGTACAAACAGACGGATTTTTTTTTCAAAACTTGTATTTTTGCGTTCAGCTACATCCCCTATGTTGTAAAGTGTACGGGCTATTTCCCACACCCCACCACGCGGTTCCGCCGCCGCGCCGTCCCAAACATATCCTTTCCGAACCTGACGACGAAATCACTGATGCAGTTAAAGCAGCCAAAGAATTTAGATTAGCGAATACCCTTCGATAACAACGCCCGTACCCGCCGGCGGGGGCGCGGCCATAACCAAAATCAAAATTGATAATAGAGACGGAGCCCCTCAGGCGTCGTCTCCTTCACGATGTTTTTCAGTACAACGCGCTAGGTCGTGGTCCGAAGCTTGATTGGTCGTACTTTTACGACACAAGCTTAGGTCAATAAAAAAAAATGGCGGCGCAACTTCGCTCCTGTAGGCTTACTACGTAAGAAGCGACAAGCTCGAGAAGCTGTCAAACGCGACATAATGACATTTACTATGGCTCTAATGTCACTATATCGCGTTTGACAGCTTCTCGAGCCTGTCGCTTCCAAGGACGTTATATACAAACAGGACCGAGTACTTGCAGCTGAAAAGCGAGCCGACAGAGATATGTAGCAGGAAGGCCTTGTGTCCCTTTCTAACAACAAGCGTATATGGACGGACGCCATGACACGACGCTTTAAAGGGTTACCATGAGAAATAAAAAGTGAGGCAGACAAAATTTTTTCTTTTCTTTTTTATTTAAGAAAATTTAAACAATGAAATTAATACAGTTATTTATAATAAGCTGTCATAAAATTTATAAAATAATATTAAAATACAAGCGTTTGAACGAGTTTTTTGAACCAAGCTGTATGATCGAAAACATTTTTTTAGGCTGGTAGGATGAAAGAACGAGACACAAGGCCTTCGTTGTTACTATCCCTCTCGGCTCGGATTAGCCTCTGTTTACACCTTACGGTGCAACAGAAAATATACTTTACTACTTTGTTATATGGTTCATTTCCGTAAATACAAATTATCAGAGTTATCAGTCCTGTTTGTATATAACGTCCTTGGACGCTTCTTAAAGCCTGACCAAAGGAATAAGAAACCTGTTCTGGGGGCGCCACGTGTATATTTTTACGACTTTGGCAACAATTTCCCTTATAAAATTAGTTCCATTGAAATTCCGCAATATGGCGACGTTTCTTATTTCTTTGGTCGGGCTTTACATAGTAAGCCTACTGTAGTAACCTGTAACCTGAGAAAAGATTTTGGACTTTAATTTTTTTGAATGTAGAAACTGGAAGCAGCTCTCAAGTGCACCGAGCCAGCCAATCAGAAGTACTTCTCGGTGTGTTGCCTGCGCCTGCTACCCGTTGACCGCGTCGACACCGCTAAACTGGGCCAGGAATACTTCATCCACGTGCACGGCTCCGTTGTACTGCAGACTATACTTAACTTCCAGGTAAGTTGAAATTTTTCAAACTGATGACGACCATTTTTATATGGCACGTATTTAACGCGGCGACAAAGTAATTTAAATTGGGGATATAAAAAAAATTAAAATGGGTGCTAAAAATAATGGGTTGGCGACTATTATGAGCTATCATTTTAAATATAAAGTGGATACTAAATAAATGAATTGCAAGATAGTTTTTAAATTAAAACTGGCATTGAGTATTTGTTTTGGCAACTAAATTTATTTTCAAGCAGAAACATATGGCAGATAAAAAAAGACAAAAAGGCATTCAAATACTTATATGCTGCCACATTATTTTTTTAGTTGCTAACAGTTTGTCGCCGTTTCAGTTTTTAGTCGCCTCGAAAATAATAAGCCTTTTTATATGAGCCCCCCCCCCCTCCCTCCAACAGATCTTTTGTGTGTGTCAATAGGTTCTTATGGTTTTTTTTAAATTGACCTATGCTTGAGTCGAAAAAGTACGACAGATCAAGCTTCACCGGACTTGAAGGTTCTTATGGATGTTTAACTGCAAGTACATGGTACTCCAACATAGATAAAAGCCATCCATCCATGGATCTATAGAAAGGTTAGTAACCAGTTTTAACTTCATGATCAATGGGACTGAAAATAAAAGAAATAAATAGTTTAAAAAAGTATAACCTAGTATAAATTCAAATTCAAATGATTTTATTGCATTAAATATGGTTATAAAGATGTTACAATTTTTGTCAATAGTGTCACACATCTAGCCTAAATACATATTAAGCATGCAAACAATATATTTCCTTATTCTAATATTTTTTTACAAAAGGTACACGATCCCTTCTGGTGTTCCAAGAATTCCTTTGTTGAATAGAATATATGCCCTAGTAGCCATTTTTTTAGTATGCTTTTAAACCTTCTTAATGTGTAATTCTTAAATGTATGAGGTATTTTATTATATATGGCCTTGCACATAGCATAACAATTTTTCTTAAATCTAGCACTCTTTGGTACAACATCATAAACTAGTGTATCCTTATTAAATTATAATCGAAGCGAAAAATTAAGATCATTGAGCCTGGGCAGGGACTTGAACCCGCACCTCCTGGGTCCTCCTCCTCCTCCTAATAGTATATACTAACAGGCGTCACCTGTGGATAAATCAATGAACTAGTGTATCCTTATTTCTTAAGTTTCTAGACGTCAGATCTTTTGTCTTGGTAAATAATGTCAAGTTTTGATGCGTGAATACAGCTACTTCTAGGATATAAATGCAAGGTAAGGGTAAGATCTTAAGCGTGGTAAACAGGGGTTTACAAGAAGCATCTGGTGCTGCCCCAACTATTGCTCTTACACACTTTTTTTGCGCTAAAAATGCTTTGTTGACATCAGTACCATTTCCCCATATAATAATACCATAACGAAGGACAGATTCAACATATGCAAAGTATGTCGTTATGGCAGTATTTCTAGATGCAACTTTGGATAATTTCCAAAGTGCATAAGAGAAACGATTTATTTTGTTGCAAGTGTAAGTTACATGATCTTTCCAATTTAATGTACTGTCAATTTTGATTCCAAGGAATGTAGCACAGTCTGTCCTTTGGATCATTTTATCACTATTAAGTCTTATATCTAAATACATATTATTGAAATTCATAAAAGTAGTCTTCTTGATATTAATATTTAAATTATTTCTATTAAGCCATGCAGTTGTCAATTGTAACATATTATTTATTTCAAACTCATGATATGTCATCTCATCAGATTTTTTAGTTGATACAATAATGGTAATGTCATCTGCGAATAAAATACTTCTATAATTTGTGATGTCCATGATGTCATTAATATAAATTAAGAAAAGTAGTGGTCCAAGTACACTTCCCTGAGGTACCCCAGATCGAACACATTTATACTCTGATCTGTACGATTGTGAAATCATTTTTGAGTCAATGCTGGTTATTTCAACTGTCTGAGTTCTATTTTCTAAATATGTTTTGAGCCAATTCAATGCCGGGCCCCTTATTCCATATTGCTCTAATTTGGTTATCAGTAGTTCATGAGAGACGAAGTCAAATGCTTTTGACATATCAAAGTATAATACAGTCACCAAATTATTTGCATTAAGTGCGTGTAATATCTCATTTATCAAATTAAATGTTGCAAGAGTAGTTGATTTATCTTTTTGAAATCCATATTGATCTTCTTTTATAACGTTATATTTATCAAAAAAACTCACTAATTTGCGTACCATAGGCTTCTCAAATATTTTGGAGAAATTTGGATTTAATGCTACCGGTCTAAAGTTATTCATATCCGTTTTGTCATCCTTTTTATATAACGGTATAATAACACTTAGTTTTAGTTTATCTGGAAATACCCCTGTTTGGAACGATAAGTTTACTAGATATGCCAAAACCTTGCTTATCTCTTTTCTACACGCTTTTATTATTTTAGTTGATATTTCGTCATAACCTTCACTTGTAGTATTATTTAGGTCCATAATAATCTTTTCTATATCTAAACTATCAATGGGAGTCAAAAATATAGTATTTGTCAATTTTTTATTACATGTATTTTCACATTTATTGTTTGTTGTAGTCGTCAAATTTATGAAAAAGTTATTAAATTCATTTGCAATTAGAATTCGGTCTGTAATGGTTGTTTTATTATTTACTAATTTGTTTATGTCATTGAAGTAGGGTTTGTTACAAATCTCTTGCTCTATGATTTGCCATGTTGCTTTACATTTATTCTTACTATTTGCTATAAATTTATTATTTTGCTGTCTTTTTGCCGTGAAAATAAATTTTTTAAGAAGTTTATTGTAATTTTGAAAATTATCTCTATTATAGGTATTAGTTTCTGTATAGTATAAATATCGAAGTTTTCTCTTAGTTACACAGCTTTTCTTGATTCCCCGGGTAATCCATTTTGATTTTTGGTTTAAAAAATGTTTATTTCTTATTTTTGGAAAGCATAGTTTATATAGTAAGACAAATATGTCAAAAAATTCATTAAAAGCTAAATTAGCGTCACTTTGTGCGTAAACATTATTAAATGATAGAGATTTTAGATAATTACTGAATAATAAAATATTTTCGGTAGTATATAGTCTTTTAAATTTGTATATAAATTTTGGTCTAGTTAAGAAGTTTTTATCTTTTATTTTTATTCGTAAGAATTGTGCTGTGTCATGATCGGATAATGCCAGTGGTAGTACATTACCTGTTCCATTTTTAACATTGCTTATTATCAAGTCAATGCATGTTTTCTGTCTAGTGGGTTTGGTAATATGTGATTTCAGATTATAATTTTTCAAAATATTATTTAGTCTGCAAGACATGTTACTATTTTCTAGCATATTTATGTTTATATCACCAGCAATTATCAACTTGTGTTTGGAATATCGTCGGAAAAAAGTATAAAATACTAATTCTAGTTTGTGATAGAAAATTTCTAAATGACTCTTATTATTACTTGATGGTCTGTAGATACATATAATAATAATCTTACAAGCGGGGACCAAAATTGCACAACATTCAAAATAGTTCGTAACAGACAAATCTATAAAACAATGTAATTGGTCAAAAGCAATACCTTTTCTTATAAAAATACAAGAACCACCTCGCCTTTTCTTTCTACAATAATAACTAGCTAGCTCATAATTACTAAGTTTTATATTTAACTTGTCTTCGGTCTTCAGAAATGTTTCAGTCAAACAAATTATTTCCGGGTCATAATGATCATGAATATCAGTAAGTGCAATTTCAAGAGATTCGATTTTAGATAATAATCCCTGTATATTTTGATGCATTACTGTAAAATTATCATCGCTTTTCTCGTTATTTTTTGTGTTAGAGACGAAAACAATCATTATCCCTTAAAGTTCCCTCATGTTCACTTTCTTGATGGAATGGTTCCCATGATTTAACTGCTTCAATTTCCAATAAAAATATACGTAGATTTCTTAATATATTCCTCATTCCATAATTGTTGATAGCGCCATTTCGTCTTGAAAATGTATTTTTGTCGTAACTTAATTTTAGATTGGAGTCAAATAAATAGGAATATTTTAACTTCTGTGCATCCTTATACAAAAGATGGTTAAAAAGTTCGACTCTTTTATTGAATAGTTCCGTGTAGCGGCCGTATCGGAAAGTTGGCGCACAGATTATTATATTTGTATGCTGTATGTTTAATAATTTAGATCCTATCTGCTCGATAAGTTCGGCATAATTTTGTGAATTGATAAAATCATTCTCTGCTATAAACAAGACACAGTAGTCGTTTAGCGTGTATTCTTTTGTTTCTTCTTCCAAGCTCTCTATGAGTCGAGTCGTACTTACGTTTGGATGTAAAATATGGAGAAATCGATAATCTTCTGTAAAAATGGTTTTACTTAATTTTAATATTTTGTTCTGTTTATTACTGCTAATAAATGTCAACTTGCTCCGTGTGTCATTTTTACCGATTTTTTTTTCTTGCGCGTGTCCATTTCTGTATTTGTCATGGTAGAGTTGATTAATCCTAAACCTAGTACAAAAGATTTTTAACGCTTTTATCTATGTAGGAGTACCATGTACTTATACAGATTATAAATTAAAAATGAAGTAAGTGAGAAGTCGTCATGGTGGGTAAAAAGTTACAAAAATACGTTTACGTTGTCGCCTTCGTGGGAATCGACATTATTGACGCTTAGTTAGCTATCTTTTATTTGCCTCGTATTTTTTTCAAGTTTTACCTATACCACAGAAGAAAATAATAGTACTAACCCGTACCTGCAGGACACTCACCCCCCCGCGCCGGCACTCGTTCCCCGCCCGATATAGCGCCCCACGCCCCGCACCCCGCAGGCGCCGCGGGACTCCGCAGGTGGTGTTCGGGGGTGTTTTAAATAGCGCCTAGCGCCATTGACGTGTAGTTGATATTCAGTTGTTATTCAAAAAGAAGTAGCTTGTCAAAATGCGTTTTCTGCATGACCGACCAGTGCCTATTATTTTCTTCTGTGCCTATGTTATAATGTTCATACTCCACCTCCTACCAGCGCCCAGCGAAGGCAGTCCAGGGTCTCCTGGAGCTGAGCGCAGACGAGCTGATGGTGGTCCTAAGCGACGCTAAAGGGTGCCACGTGGCGGACGCGCTGTGCAGCGGCCAGTGCGTGGGGGTCAAGGCCAGGGACAAACTGGTGTGGAGGCTCAAGGTGAGTCCAGTGTTAGCTGGTTAAGTAGAAACGGCTCAAGAAGACCAGTGTTGGCTGACCTGTTATAAGTAGGAACGACTCAAGGTGAGACCAGTGTTAGCTGACCTGTTATAAGTAGGAACGGCTGACTGTGTACCGGCCAGTGCGTGGGGGTCAAGGCCAGGGACAAACTGGTGTGGAGGCTCAAGGTCAGACCAGTGCTAGCTGACCTGTTATAAGTAGGAACGGCTGACTGTGTACCGGCCAGTGCGTGGGGGTCAAGGCCAGGGACAAACTGGTGTGGAGGCTCAAGGTGAGTCCAGTGTTAGCTGGTTAAGTAGAAACGGCTCAAGAAGACCAGTGTTGGCTGACCTGTTATAAGTAGGAACGACTCAAGGTGAGACCAGTGTTAGCTGACCTGTTATAAGTAGGAACGGCTGACTGTGTACCGGCCAGTGCGTGGGGGTCAAGGCCAGGGACAAACTGGTGTGGAGGCTCAAGGTCAGACCAGTGCTAGCTGACCTGTTATAAGTAGGAACGGCTGACTGTGTACCGGCCAGTGCGTGGGGGTCAAGGCCAGGGACAAACTGGTGTGGAGGCTCAAGGTGAGTCCAGTGTTAGCTGACCTGTTATAAGTAGGAACGGCTGACTGTGTACCGGCCAGTGCGTGGGGGTCAAGGCCAGGGACAAACTGGTGTGGAGGCTCAAGGTCAGACTAGTGTTACAGAATACCAAATAGTAGTCCCTACAGAAGCTGCACTAGGCGACATAATTCATATAAATTGCAATTTTATTAACACGCATTCGACAAGGATGAACAGCATGATGACGTAGGCTTGTGTCAAGTCACGTGGTCCGAATACAAGTCCTTGTTTTCTTAGACCATGGTTAAGACTAAAAGCATAAAGCACGGACAAAGTGAAATTACGTTTTGACCACTCAACTACGGCGGCTTGAATTGATATGAAAAGCAATGTAGTATAAAATCAATTGACTTAAGCATTTTTATCGAATCAGCTTCCTGGAAAAAGATAAAATAAAAGAAATATTATTTGCACAGAAGCTAGCACATGCGGTTTAAAATTCGCATTACGAAATTCACCACTAGCACTACGAAATACGGGTGCTCTCTAGGTCAACATGGCTGCTGTACCACTAAGAAAGCTACGTCATCTGTTGCCGCTATCTGATACTAACATAACCTTTTGTTAACAGGGTTACTACCAAAAGCTGGCACTCTCCCAATACGGGTCGCGGGCCTTCGAGCAGATATTCCAAGCGTGCTCGTCCGAACAAAGGATCAAAATCATGACAGAACTGTCGGACAAAAGCAACTTACTGAACAGTACGCAGTACGGCCGCCTGATCGCGTCCAAACTAGATGTCGACACTTTCAAACTGTCGCAAAAGAACTGGGAACAGAGTTGGAAGAAGAAAAAAGATAATAAATGAATTGTTGTTTATTTTGGTTTTTTATTTATTAATCTTAAATATTTTTTTGACGCTTCCATTTTTACTACGTGCTTAAGATAAGAGTGCACACAGCTCTATCTATCCTAGGTTATTACAAACCAATATAGACACTCGTGCTTTCAAGTTGCATTGAAAATATCACAATTAGTACGATGTCGCCGACTCGGTCAATAGTTTAAGCAATAAACTATAGATTTTTTTTAGTTTTCATATTTAACTGCAAGCTTACTAAGCGATATTATGTCACCTACTATGGCTTTATGTCACTCTGTCACGTTTGACGGCTTTTCGAGTTAGTCGCGCGTTACGTAGCAAGTCCGGTGGAGATGTACCGATCCTGATACGCTGATTATTGCGTAATAGCAAATTTTTGAAATAATTAGCGGATCTGAAAATTATTAATTGATTAAATGCAAAACTTGTTGTTAATTAATCTAATTCTTTTTATTATAGTCTAAGGCTAACTAGCTTTCCGCCGCTGTAACAGGTTTTAATAAGATGTTTTCCCGCGGTATAAGGTACCCTATGTACCCTATCATTCCTTTCCCAAGGTCTATTCTATCTCTCGACCAAAGAAAATTAAGAAACCTCGCCATATTGCGGAATTTCAATGGAACTAATTTTATAACGGAAATTGTTGCCATAGTCGTAAAAATATACACGTGGCGCCCCCAGAGCAGGTTTCTTCTTATTTCTTTGGTCAGGCTTTACCAAGTTCATCAATCATCGCTTCCATCGACGACATTCAGTTGGAGTTACTTACGCATTTAAATAAATAAATAAAAATAGCCTTTAATAATAATATTTTTATTTATTTATTTAAATGCGTAAGTAACTCCAATTCGTAACTTATAAAACATTACAGTATTTACTAGTTAAACATGATTATTCTAAAATATCTCGTGTTCTTAGTTTTTGTAAGTTCGTTTGCCCTTGGGCAAAGGCCTCCTCCAATCTTCCCCACTCCTGCCTGTCCGTTGCAACAACTCTACTCCATAATTTTCCAACGACTTGACTCAATTAATCATCCCATTTTTTTTGGGGCCTGCCTCTGTTTCTATCTCATAGAAAAACTTACGCATTTAGGTACTACCTATAATATTAGTAGGGATAAATAACTCACATTACGACCAAATTCTGATGAAAACTCGTATTCCGTCCCTAGTTCCCATTACCACTCATCTGTTAGTCCGCCGCCGCCATGACGTCACACGTCGGATCGCGCGTTGAAGGACCAATCATGACTTGGCTGCTCCACACAATGGCCTCGATATTGCTGCGGTTCTGTGGATTAAACACCATTCAAACGTGTGGTTAATCATAATAAAACTTTATTTTCTTCCACAACTAAAAATATAATACCTAAGTATACTATATTGCTCACAAGGATATTAATACAAACATTAATATATGACAAATAGGGATAAAATTCGAAAAGAGATATTCTGGCAGAAAACCAAGGTGGTGGATATCGTCCAAAAATGTAGTAAGCTGAAGTGGCAGTGGGCTGGTCACATCTATCGCAGAACGGATGATTGTTGGACTCGAAAAGTTCTTGAATGGAGACCACGTCTTGGCAAGCGTACCGTGGGAGGCTCCCTGCAAGATGGACCGAAGACCTGAAAAAGGTGGCTGGCGGTGGCTGGATGAGAGCAGCGGAGGATCGAGTATTGTGGCGCACACTTGGGGAGGCCTATGTCCAGCAGTGGACTGCTACGGGCTGATATGAAGTAATGCTTGTACGTACAACGTACAGTACAAGTGCATGCATATCACGTGTTTATATACTTTCAAATAACTTTATTCCTAAAGCCTTGTTATTCTTATTTTTGTGTGTAACGAATACAGTGTACGGGACTCTATATTTTACTTCAAATGATAATATGTCCTAAATGCTTTTGGAAAAAAAGTAAATTAAATTAAGTATAAAAGCACGTAATATGGCTGGACTCATGAAGGCGACCGCGTACAAGCATTAATGCGTACGTGCCTTATTGTTAAGGATATCAACTTCTACCAGCAACCATGGGGGTAAAGGAGGAGATTTTTAAAATGGAAATGCGGGCTGGTGCATCTATAGAACGATATTATCTATTATACTAATATTTTAAAGAGGAAAGATTTCATTGTTTGTTTGTTAGCACTGAATAGGTCCGAAACTACTGAACCAATTTTAATGAAATGGTATAAAGATAGAATAGACCTTGGGGAGTTATATAGGCTACCTTTTACCGCGGGAAAATTCCTTATTCTAACGGGAAATCGGAAGATAGTATTGAAATAATTAGAATTTATTTATAATAAAACTTCCGCCGCTGTAAGCTGTGGCTAGGGGGCGAATCCATTGTGTAGAAGTGCAGTTTGGTAGACGGACATGTTAACAGCTATAATTGAAGAGTGTCCTGTCTGCCTGAATGTCAGACTCAGTGACACATCTGTAATTAAGGCTGGACGAATCGGCAATCGGTGATCTTAAGCCACGATCACACTCGTAGGTAATACCAATGAGTTTTTGACTTGATGAATCTGAAGTTGAGCACTCAACTATGCCAGTTATCACATTTGTTCGTTAACAGCTTTTATATTATTGAAATCAGGGTGATAGGCCCTAATCGACCATGTTAGCCTAATGCTGATTGGTTAATTTCACATGTAATTATGAGTCGAGCCCCTCGGTGGGGACATTACATGGGCTGCTAACGACGACGACAGGACTATCGAGGTGAGAACGATAGATGATAGAAGTTTTTTGTGAGTGAGTGAGTGTGAGAGTGGCATTGTTTTTAATAAAATTGTCTCAAAAATTAATTTTTAAACAGTTAACCAATCTTTACACTTAAAGGGCTCTACCATGCTAAGTGGCGCCCCCACCCTTTAAAAAATAATAATTCGGGAAATAATCAATTTTTCAAAAATCCGGACCACAGAATAAGGCGTTGTCCTAATAGAACGCGATTACGCGATCATCGCAAGTTCGCGCGAATTTTACTCGTACGAACGCGCGATCAAACATATTGAAGTCGAATAGGTGTCCTAATAGACGATCGCGCGATTGAACGATTTCTTCATACATTTGACAATCGCGCGTTCGCGCGAACTTGCGATGATCGCGTAATCGCGTTCTATTAGGACAACGCATTAGAGTCCGGGTGCTGTAGAATATATACAGGGCGTCCCACGGCTATGCCACATGGAGGGGAAGTACCTTAAATATTGTAGGTAGAACATTTTACTGAAAGAAGACATTATTTTATTTCTAAAAACTATTAAAACTGCATTCATACATTTTTTAATAATTACATGGTTGAACCGGGAATCGAACCCGCTACATGAGGAAAAAAAAACACCCTGTAGTTTTATCATACCAATCGAAAGGCTCCTTCATAAGGATTATTTTTTGCTAAATAACGTAGTGTCAGAAATAAAAGAAAGATCGTGAATTTTAACATTTGATGTGGTCGCCGAGATTTTTTTAATGCATGGGGTTACTAGCGACCCGCCCCGGCTCCGCACGGGAAAATGGTTATTGTGGGTTATCCTTTAGTATATTATGCATGTATTATACATATAAACCTTCCTCTTGAATCACTCTATCTATTAAAATCAAAATCCGTCGCGTAGTTTTAAAGACAGGGAGTGAAATAATCAAAAGAGTGCGACTTTGTATTCAACAGCGTAGGGGTCATAGCAATTAATAAAATTGATAAATTTTGTATTAAAAATGTTAAAATACATAGTCTTCCTTTTATTTCTGATACTATGTTATTTAGCAAAAAATAACCCTTATGATGAAGCCTTTCGCTCGGTATGATAAAACTACAGGATATATTTTTTTCTCGTATAACGGGTTCGATTCCCGGTTCAACCATGTAATTATTAAAAAATGTATGAATGCAGTTTTAATAGTTTTTAGAAATAAAATAATGTCTTCTTTCAGTAAAATGTTCTACTTACAATATTTAAGGTACTTTCCCTCCATGTGGCATAGCTGTGGGACGCCCTGTAGAAGCAATCACATAATTATGTTTATTAAAAGTGGCCGTTTTTCGCAATTTTCCTATCTCTAACTATTGCGAGATATAATAAATAAAGTTAATAGCATCTATATATCCCACAGAACCCCGTCTCCAATCTTGTCGTCCAGATTTTTGAAAAAAAAAAAATATTTTCCGAGTTATTATTTTTAAAGGGTGGGGGCGCCACTTAGCATGGTAGGTAGCCGGCCGAGCCGCATTTTTTCCATACAAATGTATTCTCGTATTTTTACTTCTTAAATACTGCATCTAGAGCCATTGTTTCTTTTTTATAAAATCTAATTTTACCTTATTCATAATTTTTTTTGCATAAAACGCTTTCGGAAAAAGTATGACTTTCCAAAGTTCTGAAAAAATTACCCGTTTTTCCACCGAATTCAGACAGTAACCTATGTACCTACCTATTTATAATTTTAGACGTGACTGTGTAATCAAGGTTCTGGCAAAAATAAATAACATGAAGTGTTTTCCTTTCTTTGGAACCTTACGTGAATATAACCCGCCCGGCAGATAAGCGGGAACCACCGCAAATATTCTTAAAAAACCAACTGAATGTGTCAGTCAATAAAACGATGATCAGTCATATGAGCTCAACAATGTAAGAACTAATTCTTAATACTTATCTGGAGACACGGCAGTGTGTGAGCCAAGTTCGCAAGAAAAGGGCGATATATAGCCGTGGGCATTGGCGATTCGAACACATCCAAAGGTTGGAAGCTATTGTATATATACATTTGTACTTTGTACCTATACCTATATAATATTTTTATTATACTAAAGAAGAAAATAGTACTTCTACCTTGTACACACACGCTTGCAATTTTAAAGTTTCAATTATTTTGTTTCTTGCAGTAGCCATTTAGTAAAATGTCTAGATTTGGTAAATAAGTTCACTATTCAATAAAATTTATTCACATGTAGGTAGTTGTAATTTGTCTTGGTGGTGGAAGAAGTTTGACGGCCCCGTAGCCTAAGTATAGTATGACACCCATCCATAGTACAGTACCATGAGTTGCTAACCAAAATAAACGCGCTCGATATCGAAAGCGTAAACGCGATTTTGTATGAAATTGAAACTACGCCATCTATTGATAGTTAGCTGAAGTAAAAATTCTCCATACTAAATGCACGGTTACGTTGTCGATATCGAGCGCGTTTATTTTGGTTAGCAACTCATGGTAGGGGTACAGACAGGCTCTGCCATGGTCTAAGAAAACAAGGTTTTGCATTTGGACCACGTGACTTGACATAAGCCACGTCATCATGCTGTTCATCCTTGTCGAATGCGTGTTAAAAGACAAGGATGAACAGCATGATGACGTAGGCTTGTGTCAAGTCACGTGGTCCGAATGCAAAACCTTGTTTTCTTAGACCATATATGGGCTCTGCCTAGTTTGGAGTCAAATGGCCGTGTTTTAGATGTCCCCTAATATTTATTATTATTAAGAAAGAATCTTGTAGTATGATTTCAGTTAAAAGTGCCAACTTAATCCGAATTTTAGTAGTAGGTACTTTTTCGGTAAACTTGGCACTCGTACACATTTAATATTTTGGTGGGATATTAATATGGCCTTACTCTACTATATCAACTAATAAAATGTAAATTGAATCATCATCGGCGGAACAAAGCATCTGTTCGCGGAAATCAAAACAAGTTCACGGTCACTTTTAGTCACACAGTAGGAATAACAGATCTCTGAGTAATCAAATAAATAATATGGAAAGTTTAATATAGATGAAGTTAGAGACATGCAAATAGATTATATGAAAATCAAATATTTTATTGCCTAATTGCGCACTAGAAAATTACAAAAATGTGGAATACAGATGATTAGCATTTTATTGCACTAGGTAGCAATTTATTTCAACAGTAACTTTTCTGAAATTCAGATAGGATACTGCTATTCCTAATAAATAAATTGTTTACTTATTCCTTTTTAAATACAACAGAATTAAGGTATACCCCTTACTTATTAAATTATTTCATATTTTTAAAGTCTAGAACATACGAGAATTTTGTAATTTAGGAACAATTCTAGCCAATAACGTCAAAAACATTCTAAGTCTAGACTGGCCTAGAGCAAACATTCGCCAAAGCCTGTGGCTAAATTTTGATATTTATTTATTTGGTAAACCCAAGCCCTTTGTTGGGGACATGTTAATTTATGTGCGAGTATTATAAGGTTTTCAACTAAAATAGTACATACAGGAGTATACCTACTTACTAGTCGGCTAAGTATACCTACAACTGTAGTCTCTACTCTATGTCGAGATGATTCATAGAACAAGTGCAGCCAAACCGGTTAATGGTAAATAAACATCATTGTACAGGTCATGACCAGTCGTGGATAGACCGTCTTCACCACCAGTCCTTCCTCGGTCTTAGTCTTCCATCTCCTGGATAACTTGTGCTTGTGCGAAAAATATACTGAAATTTATAAACAAAACAACTGTGTGAATATATTATAGTAAAATATGCGGGCTGCGGTGAGTTCAAATCAATTTTGTTTCGTCTCAAAAGAGCGTCTATTATATATTCTGTGGTTGGAATTGGGAATCTGTAGAAATGGGTCGAAACGATTTATTGTATGAGCTGTTGATGAAAATTCTCGTTGTTGTCATAAATTCGTATTATTTGGATAAATAATTCAGGCAATTATATGTATAACATTATTTACGGACACCTATATAAATTTAAGTAGGTATTTACCTACTATAAAACAAATACCTGCCTATTATCCTGCCATTAATTCGACAGGTCACGATTATGATATCACTTAATTATTTATAAGTTAA
This sequence comes from Teleiodes luculella, assembly GCA_948473455.1. Classification (NCBI taxonomy): domain Eukaryota; kingdom Metazoa; phylum Arthropoda; class Insecta; order Lepidoptera; family Gelechiidae; genus Teleiodes; species Teleiodes luculella. The sequence goes on from OX419603.1 coordinate 11,770,700, forward strand.
CATCATCATCGTTAAACGTAGGAATGATTAAAGCAACTTTGTTTCTATATTATTGGATTATAGGTACAAAATAGGACAAGAGCCCTGCTCTTAAATTTTGAATGAATGAAGGTATAATATACTAAGTCTATATAGAAATTATCTACTACCTAAGTTTTCGTGCTAAGGTTCTTTGCATACTGAAGTAGATATAAGTATTAATAGTAATTTGTACAGTAGCCAGCACATGCGGCTGGACATATTGACCTTGAGAGCGTTTCGTATTCCGTAGCGGTAGGGGTGAATTTCGTAGTGCGAATGTCCATGTGCTGGCTTCTGTACATACGCACTTTTTGATGACACACAAAACTACAGTAAGAGAGAAAAAGGTTGCCCTAATCAGCACTCGCTTGGCAGTCCGGATAAAATAGAATAACATTTATTTACAACACAACACAAAAAAAGCAATGAATACAAATATTTAAAGTCCAAGGTAGTAGTTAGTTGGGGTAGAGTCTTCCGCTCACCCGCAAGTCCGGTGAAGCTTGATCCGTCGTACTTTTTCGACACAAGCAATTAAAAAAAAATTACCAAGTTAGTTTTTTACACGGGTTAACGAATGGTTAGTGAGGATGGAAATGGACTTTCAAATTCTTGAACTTGAAGAAACAAGTGAAGCACTTTATTACAAAAAAGGTAAACATGCGTTCTTTGTGTGTCCAAAAATTCCTCTACGGGATTTAACGGATCGTAAAAGACTTTTAAGACAAGTGTTTAACGCGGGATTAACTTTTTGTGGTAAGACCGTCAACGTTTTGTTTAAATTTTTAACCCCCGACGAAAAAGAGGGGTGTTATAAGACTTATAAGTTTGACTTGTGTATCTGTCTGTCTGTCTGTCTGTGGCATCGTAGCTCTCCTAACTAAACGGATGCGCCGATTTTGATCTAGTTTTTATTTTGTTTGCAAGGTGTCACAATCGAGGGTGTTCTTAGCTATAATCCAAGGAAATATCTTCAGCCATTTGAAGATTATCAGCTCTTTTCTAGTTGTTGAAAGGATCAGTAACGGTTTTGTGTCGGGGGTTATAATTTTTTTTAATTTAGTGTTTTAATTCCAGGTGCTAGTAGCCATCTTCGCGCTGATGGGTCTCTGCTCCTCATCACCTATTAACCCTGAGAGGAGGTTGGTGAACCGACCGACCTTGGAAGATATGTTCAGAGGCACCAAGACAGTAGCGGTCAAAGGCCATCATGGAGTCATCAATGTTAAAGGTAAGATAAGATTATTATCTTTTTAACCTGTAGACGTCCACTGCTGGACAAAGGACTCTCGTGATCTCCACGACGATCGGTCCTGCTTGGCCCGCATCCAGCGGCTTTCCGGGACCCTCACCAGATCGTCGGTCCAAAATAAAATATTGAAGTATAAAGATTATATTAATTGTAGTTTCACTGCGACTTCATGTCATTGCGAGTATTGCTTGATTAGCAATATTAGCTATTTAGATTTATATTCATTTTATTACATACTTTACTTTGGGCAACAGACTAAACTAATACACATGTCTACTAAATTAAGAACCTAGTTTCATTCCTGCCGCCTACGTCCCGTCTAATATAGAAATGTAATCAAAATATACTTTATCATAAGTAATTAGATACTTATGAACTGTCAATAATGATGATAATGATACATTATTGACACCAATAAAATATTATAGCGAAATACAAATACATTATAAGAAGCCAACAAAATGTTTAAAGATTGTGGGAGTCCCGTACCCATTAATCGTCATCTTCGAGGAAGGAAGTTATTTTGTGTTGTCTGTCTTCCCAGAACCGTTGCTATGATTTACAATAACCTTCTTCTTTTGTTCGTGTTTTTTGCCATTAGCAGGAAACTTAAGTCTCCGGCTAATTGCAACGCAACTCAACTCAGGAAACTTAGTCATAAATACTTAGTATACATGTTACAATTTTCTTGCGGGTTTTTTTTTGAGCATCTCATCTGTTAATTGTGGTAGTCATTTTGTCTTTAAAAATAATTTTGTTATTTTGAGGTGTCAAACTCTGTGAATGCTGTACATACATGTCTATGTAACTGGTATATATATCAGCCAAATAGTAAATAATTGTAACCTAGTCATAAGTTCTAATATGTATAGTGACGTGTTAAGAAATAATTAAATAAATAAATAAACTCTATCAAGGGACTACAAAAAAGTTACACGTCTAAAATATCTTGTGTGACATCTCATAGAATGGAACCTAAAGCTTTTTTCGGTGAGCGGTTTCCCCAAAGATCTCCACAACGATCGGTCCTGCATGGCCCGCATACAATCGGTCCAATTCGTGATATAAGCAAATAATTTTATAAATAAATTAAAATTTTATAATATGTGGGACATCTCACACACGGCCATCTGACCCCAAACTAGGCAGAGCCTGTACTATGGGTGTCAGACAGCTGATATACATACATAATATATAAATATACAACATCCAGACACAAGGCAAACACAAATGCTCATCACACGAATGTTTGCCCTGGGCGGGATTCGAACCCGCGACCTTATGCTTCGTAGGCAGACGCACAACTAACTACAAAGCCGTAACTTATATTAATTTCTGACGATATTATCACTATCACTACATAGTATAAAACAAAGTCGCTTTCTCTGTCCCTATGTCCCTATATCCCTATGTATGCTTAAATCTTTAAAACTACGCAACGGATTTTGATACGGTTTCTTTTTAATAGATAGAGTGATTCAAAAGGAAGGTTTATATGTATTAATACATGCATAATATACTTAATAATGTGTGACGAGGCAGCTAAGTATCATTACTTCGAGCAATTAATTCGTATGTTACACGTGGTTAAGTAGTTACTGAGTAAATCGACCGAATTTGAGACTAGGAGTCGCCATCTTTGTGACGTCATAATACGTCACTCCACCACTTTAGAAAGCGACAACATCACTTTTCCTACTAAAGAAACATCACTGAATCCAACGATACCACTTGTTGGTATAATACTGCTCAGTCCAAGGAAAATCGATTTTTAAATACTTAGCCTCCCTACTACTGTTTCCTGTTGTTATATTCTTTTCTATAATTGCTTAATTTTTATTTTAATAATCACACACTGCCATCTGACCCCAAACTAGGCAAAGCCTACTATGGGTGTCAGACAGCTGATATACATGCATAATATATAAATATACAACATCCAGACACAAAGCAAACACAAATGCTCATCACACGAATGTTTGCCCTGGGCGGGATTCGAACCCGCGACCTTATGCTTCGTAGGCAGACGCACAACTAACTACAAAGCCGTCACTTATATTAATTTCTGACGATATTATCACTATCACTACATAGTATAAAACAAAGTCGCTTTCTCTGTCCCTATGTCCCTATATCCCTATGTATGCTTAAATCTTTAAAACTACGCAACGGATTTTGATACGGTTTCTTTTTAATAGATAGAGTGATTCAAAAGGAAGGTAATACATGCATAATATACTTAATAATAACCCACAATAACCATTTTCCCGTGCGGAGCCGGGGCGGGTCGCTAGTAAACAAATCATTTATTTTATCTACAGGGGGAGCCCCGCTAGATCCAGAATCTCGTGTCCGGAAGGGCGAGTTCTTGTGTGGTGACAAGATCTGCCAACTGCAGCCCGGGGAGGTCCCTAAAGGCTGCACAGACCACATCTGCCAGTACCCGATAGCTCTCGATACACCTGAACTGTATAGGTCTAAATAAATGACGTTTTAAGTCGATTTTCGTTTTATTATTCCACTAATTACGGGAATTTTCAATTTTTTTTTGACATATCACACACGGCCATCTGACTCTAAACTAGGCAGAGCCTGTACTAAATTCAAAAATTCAAAATTCAAAATGTGTTTATTCGAAGTAAGATTTAACAAATCACTTTTAGACGCCGAGGTGCCAGACAGGTACTATGGGTGTCAGACAGCTGATATACATACATATTATGTAAATATACAACATCCAGACACAAGGCAAATACAAGAGCTCATCACACGAATGTTTGCCCTGGGCGGGATTTGAACCCGCGACCCTGTGCTCAGTAAGCACACGTACTACCAACTATTCTACGGGGTCGACAATAAAATTGAATAATACTGCACAAATACGGTTATTCCCGTTAAAATTAAATATAATTTTACATATTTTATCTACAACACCGCACAAAAATGTAAAAAAAAATATCTGTCTTTCCAGGTATCTTTCTGTCTGTTACGCTTTCACGCAAAACGGCTGAATGGAACGCGATTAGACTTTGCAAGATGGTAGAGTTATAAGGACAGATGGTTACTTTGCATTAGATATGTTACAGTCAAAACTCATAATCGGTCAAAGCCACTTCTAGATAATTTAGGTTCAAGTAACCTAACACGAAGGGTATGGCGAGCAATCTGGCATACCCTTCGAACCTATGCTATCCGAAGTAGGGGTGCCCTTAACTCCCGTGCACCCGCCTGGTAAACTAAAAATCTTTTTTGCCTGATTTTTTCAGTCAAATGTGGTTTTGACCGGTTATGAGTTTTGACTGTATCAGATACATAGGTACGGAATTCCTTATCGAATTCAAATATAAATAAACAAAAAATTCGTATTTTGACAATTATTCTTTTTTAAGCATTTAATTATACGTATTTTGATTGGCATTTTATTATAAAAAAAAACTTAGGCCCCAAACCCCAAACGAAGCATAAAAAAGTGGACGCTGCGAGGGTATGTACGAGTAACTGTAACCTATTTAGTTCCCTATATTATATAACAGCTAAATAAGATATATAGCCTTTTGATCTCTATTACTCAGAAAGTTTACAACATCATCGTTGTTTAACATAGCCTCGAGCCATATCCTCTAAACCTGACATCTTTGTGGGTTTCCACTTGATCTGGTGAAGGCCTGAAGGGTCATGACATCTCTTTGCTGCGTTCCCCTTTGAATGTGGACTTGTCAGGACTCAAAGAAACAGTCTGAAGACCAAAGAACACGTCGGTCTGTGTCGCGCCCTGGGCAGTTGGGGTGGATAGACGGGCAGCGAGGAAACTGCTAAGAGCTGACTAATGCTTAATGATATTTTTTGTAGGTATTATAAGGTCAAAATAATACTGTCATAATAACATTTTTATTATATAATCAAATCAAACACACACACACACACACTTTTGTTTTGTACACTTTCGTTCTTTTTTTTGTGAATTTACTGATTCTCTTATTTCTAGTGTGCAATAAAGTATATTCTGTTCTATTCTGGTCTATAATCAATAGCTTCTAACAATACAACCATGGGGTGCACGCACAAGATTGATGTCAGCAAAAGAATACAGGAATTGCGTGTTCTATCCAGGCGCGGTCGCAGCCTGAAATTTTGGAGGGGGTCACTTACTACACTAATAAAAAATAGGTATCTGTTTATAAACTAGATTTCATTACCAAGTTATTTTGGCCGTCGTACGTAGTTCATAAAAACACCACTAGATGTCAGCAAACTATAAATTTATCGCTGTTAGGGGATGCGTTTTTCCATTCTATACAAGGCCAGAAACTGCTCGCGTATACCTACCGTCCCACGTCTATGCCACATGAAGTACCATAAATATTGTAGATAGAACATTTTACTGAAAGAAGACTTTATTTGAATTATAAAAACTATTAAAACAACATATATATATTTTTTAATAATTACATGATTGAACCGGGAATCGAACCCGCTACACGAGAAAAAAAAATACCCTGTAGTTTTATTAAACCGATCGAAAGGTTTCATCATAAGGATAATTTTTTTCTAAGTAACATAATGTCAGAAATACAAGGAAGACTATGTATTTTAACATTTTTAATACAAAATTAATCAATTTATCAAATGTTCAAAATGACTCCCATGCTGTTGAATACAAAGACGCACTCTTTTGATTAATTTACTCCCTATTGATTTTTTGATCTTGTTGTGGTGGATATTTAGAATAATTCGTTTAAGTTCTGTGTCTGTCTTTGTAATTCGTGGTTGTATACTTTCATACCGGTTCTTGTAAACAAAATTTTTCACATAAAAAATCTAACGGGGGTGTCCTTGCGGCAATCTTTGCGGTCAGCCTTTAATTTTTCACATCAAATGTTAAAATTCATAATCTTCCTTTTATTTTTTATGTTATTTAACAAAAAATAATCCCTATGATGCCTTTCGATCGATCGGTATAATAAAAGTACAGGGTATTTTTTTTCTCATGTAGCGGGTTTGATTCCCAGTTTAACCATGTAATTATTAAAAAATGTATGAATGCAGTTTTATTAGTTTATAAAATTAAAATAAAGTCTTCTTTTAGAAAAATGTTCTATCTACAATATTTAAGGTACTTTCCCTCCATGTGGCATAGCCGTGGGACGCCCTGTAGGTATATTGTAATCATGAAGGAAGAAAAATTTTTACGCGATTCATGATTAGAATGCTGTTTTTAACTCTGTTTTTCCAATGCATACACGAATTATGCATACAGTTTGTATCGTGGATGCTCGCGTCTTCGTTCCTAACTATACTACACACCTAAACACTTACTTACACGAGTGTAAAGTCTAGTTTTTTCGATTCAGTAAAATATGGAATTGTATTTTAACTTTATTTATTTTGTATTTGTATTAAATACATAACAACGACCTATAATCATAATTATTTTTATTAAAAAAGGTAGGTACATTTTAATACTATGCAAGACGTTAAATGCTAGGTCGTGTTTCCTTTACTTATTTTTTGTTACAGTGGATGCTGAAGGTCGGCCTGCTTGTAATCTATTTTTTTCCCTTGTTCTTCGTGGTTCGTCTTGATACAGATGTCGGCTGTACATGTATTTTACGGGAATGTCCTTTTTTAAAGTTATTGAAAATAAAATTCTGGGCCTGTTGGTCTGTGAGCGACATGTTTTAGAGCATTAGGTATTGAAAATATGAATGGCTTTTAAATAAGATCACGATGGATGTGCTTCTAAATAGATGTGAATGTTTGAGAAAGTAGAAAAATTTTCAATGAAACCTTACAAAGTCCAGAGTATCGGATACATACACGATTAGTCCGTATGCATACTGGCGGCGCTGTATATTATGGAATAAGAAACAGTTCTACGTTACTACGAAGTATAAGCGAGTATTTGCGTACTGCATCAGAAGAACTGGATTGGATGAACTTAGTAAAAAAGTTATTTCCAATCTATACGCGATTAGTTTCGTACCCTTGCGTTCTGGCCTTGTATAGAGCGGAAAGACGCTTAGGGGATTAGTAGCTAGAAATTTCCTTTTAGTATTTGAAAAATTCTTGAGATTTTTCAATTTGACCTTAGATTTTGGGGGGGGTCATGTCCCCTGTGACCCCCCCCTCGGACCGCGCCTGGTTCTATCCGAAAGTTATACTTTATTTTGCTGGCCGGCACTTTTAGTTTTTTGTTCCAAAATAAATGAACCCTTTATGAGCTTCGGAGATTACATCAATTTTTTTTATTAGATGACGGTTTTTTTTATTAAACGTAGTTACGTTTATTTATTGCCTGCTTTTATTAACAAGAGTATGAAATTATGAAACCATTCATAAGGAAACCTGCTGATGCTAATCTAAACTAGGTATTAAATAAAATAGATTTAATTTTGAGATAGATAACGTTGAAATAGATTTGATTCAAAATCCCTCTGTAACTTCATATAATTGGAAAGTTTAGAAAGTTTTCAGGTTTTTTACTCTTGCTCTTTTGTACCTTATTTTGTATTTAGTTAAAACAATCACTGTTCTGGTATTAGCACTCGTTCAGTTCATGTTTTTCTCGACTGCACCTTGTAATTTAATTTTAAATAATCTACCATACTTCACCACTGTCTGTCCCTCATTCCATTGTCTAACGACAAAGGTCGTGTACAAAAAAGCTTTCAAGAGTTTCTTTCTTAGCATAGTGTGCCGTCCGTCTACAACTCAAAATTTTGCAATTTTCGTGAGCGCCCGCGGCAAACCACCAGCTTTGACGTCCGACAGATATGTTTCAAAGAGTTCTCAATGGAAACAGTTCTTTGTTTCGGACTTGAAGGGTGGTTTTGTTTTGTAAATAAAATTATGTGACGGATTCGCTTTTCTCAGCTAAAATCAGAGCTAAAAGAAATGGACTTACTTAGAACATGACCTACATTCTTGGATCATAGCTAAGAACACTCTTGATTGTGACACCTTGCAAACAAAAAAACTAGATCAATATCGGCGCATCCGTTTAGGAGGTACGATGTCACAGACAGACAGACACACACGTCAAACTTATAACACCCCTCTTTTTCGTGGGGGGGGTTAAAAGATACTTATATGCATCGACTTGAGAACCTGTACCATAAATAACTCAAGCTTTGAAACTACTGAGCCGACTTTTATGACACTTGGTACAAAGATAGAATAAACCTTGGGAAAGAATAAAGGTTAACTTTTACCGCGGGAAAATTCCTGATTCCCACGGAAAACTGTTATTGCGGGTGGAGCCCCGGCTGAATGCTAGTTTTATTATAAATGCGAATGTATGTCAGTACAGGTTGTTTTTTACATATTAACAGATCTGGGTGAAAATTAGTAGCCGAAGTTTTTTTTATAGTTCTTTCTTACTAACATAATATACATATTATATACTTATACATACCTACCTACCTACATACCAGATTTCCTCCAAATTATGTCCAGGCATTTCATTGTTAAAGTAGAAGGAACTAGTTTTAAATACAGTACTTAACCTACAGATATTTTATCTCAGGAGTGCAGGCGAGCCATATTTGTGTGCGTGGCGTTCAGTTTAGTAGTACGCACACAAGTGACAAGACTGCGTGTCTATACGCACACATCTACAAGTAAGGCTCGCTCGCCTGCACCCATGGTCTAAGAAAACAATGTCTAACACTCCGATCACGTGACTGACACAAGCCTACGTCATTTTGCCTGTTCATCCTTGTCGAATGATGAACAGCATGATGACGTAGGCTTGTGTCAGTCACGTGGCCGGAGTGTTAGACCTTGTTTTCTTAGACCATGGGTGCACACTGCACACCCGTGAGAAAAAATAACTGTAAATGTAAATCCTAAACTACTACTTACAATTCACACAAGTGCACTAAAATGCTTTGTTCTCATTGTGATTGGACTGAGTGCCGAGTGCGAGTTTTGCAACCAAAGTAAACGCGCTCGATAGCGAGAGCGTAAACGCGATTTTGTATGGAATTGAAACTACGCCATCTGTAGACAGTTCGCTGAACTAATATTTCTCCATACTAAAATTAAATGCTCGTTTACGTTGTAGTTATTGAACTCAAAAACTACTGAACTGATTTCAAAAATTCTTTCACCATTAGAAAGCTACTTTCACCCTGAGTAACATAGGCTACTTTGACCACGGGAAAATGCTTCATTCACAAGGGAAAAACTAGTAATAAATAAAATAGCCTTTATAATGATATACCTACATCTGAGTGCCAAGTGCGAGTTTTTTACTCACGAAACGCGCTCGTTAATTACAAACATACTCACACACATACTCAAAAAGACAAAATCTTTTCTCTTTATAAAATTAGTATGATATTATGATAATGATGATCACAGAAGTATTAGTACAGAATTATTTATTATCACAGAAGAATAATATGATAGTATCACGCGATTTTCAACTCCCCCATCTACACTAAACCGCGTGAAGACCACATAGGTATTTAGTATGTGGGTTTTCTGTATGTGGCAGGTTTTTTTTTTCGTTATATATTTAAATGAAACTACAAAAATATATTTTCTAACACTTCATTTATTTTAATGGAAGTGAACAATCAAAACGAACGGTATCCTTAACATTTATTGATTCAACATAATATATTAAACTTATTAATTATTAAATTCGAAATTTTATACACCGATATTACATTTCCTTATTTATTATAATACATTTACAGAAGTCCTTAATTATAAAAAACAATCAAAAACGAAATTCTTTCAGCCGGGATCGAACCTCAAGCTTTGCTTGTGCTAACCACTACAACAGGAAAAGTTCCTACCGGAGTGGATTCGAGAAAGAATTCGTTTTTAATTGCCTTTAACCAAATATTTGTATATTTACGAAAAGAATATGGGGTTATTCGAACACTTAAAATTTTTTCTAGTTGTAAGATTGTACTATAACCACAAGTTATAGAGGTCGAAAATTTGTACATACAAAAAAAAATTCTAGAAGCCGGGGGGATGTAAGAAGTGTTCAAGAACATACCCAGATTTCTTAAATATTTTTGTTTCTCTGTTTGTCTCTTTGTACGGGTTAATCTCCGAAACTGTTGGACCGATTCAAATGAAAATTTTCATGGTGTTAGCTTATAACCCCGGTCAACATCTTAGATAGTTGTTACCGCGAGAAAATGTCTCATTCCTCCGTGATACTGCACGGAAAAGTGAAAGAACAACGCGGGCGTAGCCGCGGGAAGACAGCTAGTATAACATAAAGTTATAAAAGGAGGACTAGTTAGATTCAAAGGAGTTCCTTTGTTTGTAATCCGATTTACAAATTCTTTTTGCTTTGGGTTCAGTAAAGTTTTATCGAAACTTCCACTAACTTTAGGTATTATTTAATGTTATTCATTCATAATTTAAATTACTCCATATTTTTTTAGTAAATATAAAATAAATTGACAGAACTATATTTACAAATAATTAAAAATAATTAAAATTAATATTGCACATTTTATGGAACAAGTACCTTAGCATCTAAAATCTCATAAAGTGCATTATATTTTGACAAGTGCAACAATTAAGACAATTCTTTATTTACTGACAATGTGAAGTTTATTGATAAATAGAGGTATTATTAATTTTTGAAGACCTTTTTACAATTTGTCAGTATTTTCCATAGTCAAATGGTTTTTTGAAATTCCTTCGTCAAAGCTAACGATGTGTATTTAGATAGTAGTATGAAGAAGTTTTTTTTTCTCGTTTAGGGGAAATGTTTTTTAGGGAAAGTTGATCAGGTAATTTGACTGATCAAGTTTTTTCAGCTTCCGCTGAGCCGACACTTAGGGCCAGAAACCTGAACAAAACAATACACGAACAAAAACTCCAAATTAGTCTAGTATTGGTCTTCTGACTTTCCGTATTCATAATTACTGCCACATTATTTTTGTTGTTAACAGTTCATATATGTCCCCACCGAGGGGCTCAAGACTACCCTAAATTTAGGGTGAGCCTTAGCCGACCACGCTGGCCCAGTGCTAGTAGGTTAACCTTGACACACAACCTTTTTACTCGTATTTACATCGCTTTACAGAAAAAAAAGCGCGTTATAGTATTTTTTTATCATTGTTCTGTATTTATTCTTAATTTGCAATAAGGAAATGGTGCATCTTAACATTTCTAGCCTATTTACCTATCTATTTATAAATCTTTGGTAGAGTATTTTTATTAGTTTCATATCTTCATTCGAGGAAACCAAAATCATGAAGAAGATACATGATCTAAAGATATTATTTAAACCATTTACCGTGATATTTTATTAGTTATTAGCCTGTGCATCATGATTCTAGATGTGATAAACATTTTTTACAAAAAAATGCTACTTTTTGAAACAAATTTAGTGATTTCAGAGTTAGTCCTAAAGTAAAAGTTAACCCTTTTTGGCTTTAAAACTGAAATTTCTGTGTAAATTACACGGCAAAATAGTTCATAGATTTAAAATAAGTATGTACAGTAGCCAGCACTTGCGGCTGGTCATTTAGACCGTATTCCGTAGCGGTAGAGGTGAATTTATTAGTGCATGTGTCCAATCGCATGTGCTGGCTTCTGTAGGTACATCCAAAACAGCACATGAAAAAATTACACTACGAAAATAATCCTTAATTCGTGTGCAATAATGGTGCTGTTAATTTAGACATCTTACACATAATATGCTGTTAAAGTTGGTCCTTCTACCCACTTCAGGAATAGCAAACCTTTTTACAAGCGATCAACAAAACATCAAAACCACAAAACCGATGCCAAAGGTTCTTTTTCTGGCAACATCGGTCGCTGACAGTCATTCACTTTCTCGCCTTCCTAGGAAACCTAACATTCACCATCAGATCCTTGCTGAGACGTCATTTCTTTCCACCAATACCAGATATCAACCCTTGGGCGGTAGACAGGCTGGCCAAAGCAATCCGATCCGTACTCGAAGCTATCCTATCCTGGTTATTCAGCATTCTTTCGGCTGAGTTCAAACTGGTTAGCGACAGTCGGTTCTGGTCCGAACCGGTTGTGACTGGGTTGCTCTGGTTGGTTGTGGTTGCTATCGGCGTGGTTGCGCGGGGTAACGTTTTTGGTATCGTGGTTTGTACGGCTGGTGGGGAGGTGCGGAGTAGGGCTGTTGGTTTTTGGTCGCGGCCGCTGCATACCTGTAATTAATAATAGGTTGGTATTAGTTAATCGACATCTACCAACTAAATACCAAAAAAAGCATTTACATTACTCTAAGTGAAGATTCGCGATCATCAAAGATCCTGCTATTTAAGCTAACAGTAAATAGAACATAATTATTACTAGACTTATTATACCTAGAGTCTGTTTACACCAGACATGTGCGAGTAAGATGAGCGGGGCGAGGATGTTTAGCGAAACGACGTGGGTGTTTCCATCACAAAATGTTCTAGGAAGATGAGCGGTGCCAGGATGTGTAACTCTTTTTAGATACAAGTTAGAGGAGTTTGCGTTGCTCATATCTCCTGCACGCATTTACTCGCACATAACAGATCTTTCGCTTGTTTTGCAGTTTCCACCAAAGATGTGTTGACCTATGAGAGGGAAATAAAGTGTTTGTCTTTCTAAACACTTCAATCGCTATGCATCCTCGGTCATATCTGATGGAAACGCAGCCTTAAGGGCTGAAGAAGTAGTAGAGAGCCGCGAGGGAAGTGGTTCTATTGGTTCTTTATAAACATATCCCTTGCTATGCATCCTCGCTAATCTCTGGTGGAAACGCAGCCTTAAGGGCTGAAGAAGTAGTAAAAAGCCGCAAGGGAAGTGGTTCTATTGGTTCTTTATAAAAACATCCCTTCCCTCGCTATGCATCCTCGCTCATATCTGATGGAAACGCAACCTAAAGCCGAGCACCCACAAACGCGGGAAATAGCGGGCTGCGACACGATATTCTGTGTGCATATAAAGTTGAATATCATCCCGCCGCGCGCCGTTCACACTTTCCCGCCCATCCGGTCGACTTTAACTACTTCCTCAATTTCAAAGACGACTACTTGACCACTTCCTAATTCGTCAATTTCCAAACTCGTCTACTCCTGACTTGACCACTTCCTAATTTGTCCATCAGCAAAGACAACCAGGCGTCTTTGGGTTCGCTCCTTTAGTGGTTTTAGAAGTACTAGAGAGGCAGCTGACCTGATGGTGGTTCTCCCAGTCCTTGTGCTGGCAGAAGGCCCCGCAGTAGCGCGCCGCGTTGCACCCGGAACACGTCTCCTGCGTGTGTGTGTGTGTATACCTGCATGTGTGTGTGTATACCTGATGGTGGTTCTCCCAGTCCTTGTGCTGGCAGAAGAAGGCCCCGCAGTAGCGCGCCGCGTTGCACCCGGAACACGTCTCCTGCGTGTGTGTGTGTGTGTATACCTGCGTGTGTGTGTGTATACCTGATGGTGGTTCTCCCAGTCCTTGTGCTGGCAGAAGAAGGCCCCGCAGTAGCGCGCCGCGTTGCACCCGGAACACGTCTCCTGCGTGTGTGTGTGTGTGTATACCTGCGTGTGTGTGTGTATACCTGATGGTGGTTCTCCCAGTCCTTGTGCTGGCAGAAGAAGGCCCCGCAGTAGCGCGCCGCGTTGCACCCGGAACACGTCTCCTGCGTGTGTGTGTGTGTGTATACCTGCGTGTGTGTGTGTATACCTGATGGTGGTTCTCCCAGTCCTTGTGCTGGCAGAAGAAGGCCCCGCAGTAGCGCGCCGCGTTGCACCCGGAACACGTCTCCTGCGTGTGTGTGTGTGTGTATACCTGCGTGTGTGTGTGTATACCTGATGGTGGTTCTCCCAGTCCTTGTGCTGGCAGAAGAAGGCCCCGCAGTAGCGCGCCGCGTTGCACCCGGAACACGTCTCCTGCGTGTGTGTGTGTGTATACCTGCGTGTGTGTGTGTATACCTGATGGTGGTTCTCCCAGTCCTTGTGCTGGCAGAAGGCCCCGCAGTAGCGCGCCGCGTTGCACCCGGAACACGTTTCCTGCGGGTGTGTGTGTGTGTGTGTGTGTGTGTGTATACCTGATGGTGGTTCTCCCAGTCCTTGTGCTGGCAGAAGGCCCCGCAGTAGCGCGCCGCGTTGCACCCGGAACACGTCTCCTGCGCTTTGCGCCCGCAGTTCCAGCAACACTGGAAACCAAAACATCTTCTGAAATCCTGGTATTTCAATTTATTCCTTTTAGTAAAGTTAATGCGTACACCAATAGGCTGCGTTACCTTACCATCAGAGATGGTTGAGCGTGCGTAGCGGGGAATGCGTTTGTAAGGAACCACTAGATTCTATTGGTTCCTTGCAAACGCATATATAGTATATGAGTAGACTTACAGTACCTATCTGTCTGTTCCGAATAGCAAGAGACAGGGATACATTCAAGAAGCTGAAAGCAGACCTATGCTTCTATCTATTATATTTTACAATGCGTTCTCTCGGGATATTGACAGCCCCGTAGCCTATGGCAGTCTCCCTTCGAAGCTCAGGGTCCGGGTTTGAATCCCGCCCAAGGCAAACATTCGTGTGATGAGCTCTTGTATTTGCCTAATGTCTGGATGCAGGGTTCATAATACTTGACCATTTAAGCGGATTTCAAACTATCTTTCCGCAGAAAGCTTCCCGCACTCCGCAGTTCCCACCTCCAGGAACTTGGACTCTGTAGCTATGTAGTAACCCTGCTGGTGGTTATAACACTCACGTTCTGCTGTCCCTGGTTAGGGCTGAGGTCTCTGCCGGGCGGTGGGCTGTGTCTGACCAGCTTCCCGCGCTCTGCAGCCACCACTTCCAGCGCTTTGGACTCTGCCGCCCCCACGGCGCGCTGCAGCTCCAGAAGGGCTTGCCGCTTCACCTGGAGGAATAATCTCTTGATAATTCTTCACATTCTTTGAATCTTACATAGCTAAAATTATCCTGAAATTTTGCAATGGATTAAAGTGACTTTTTTTTACGGATAGTGCTTCTACGTGGACGAACACCGTACCATTGAATGCCCAGAAAATTATATTTTATAAGTATTTTGAAACCCACTAATGAGTTTGATTGGTTCTAGTCGGGAATCATAGCTCACCAGTAGTGGTCGGAAAGAGGGGATTTCTAATCTAACCTATTGTACCAATATGCACTGATTTTTTTTTAAATTTGTCTTTCTCTGAAGTAATAATTTTAGGATAAAAAATATTAAAGACGACGATATTAAAGACGATTCCCTTTATCCATAGTTTTGATAATATCGCCCCCTACTTTCCGATCTCTGCTCATAACAAGCAGCATAAGCAGACCCTCTATACGGTAGGTCGACGATTTAGAGAAATTGCAAGAAACAAATGGATGCGAACAGACCTTTGAGGCGATTTCCTTAAGAGGTTTCTATCCAGCAGTACGTTTTTCAAGTGAACTGAAGAACAATATATCAGTGAGCTTACCGACCTGGTTGACGGCATCCTCCGCCCTCCGCCGCACCTCCGCCACCCTCTCCTCCGTCTGCCTCA
Organism: Teleiodes luculella; assembly: GCA_948473455.1. Lineage (NCBI taxonomy): Eukaryota > Metazoa > Arthropoda > Insecta > Lepidoptera > Gelechiidae > Teleiodes > Teleiodes luculella. Next base: position 11,786,452 of record OX419603.1, read on the forward strand.
CCGCGGCCGCCATGATCTCGCTCGCCACGCGCTTTATGTCGGTGCTCTCTGTCGGTTCTACCCCTGCAGACAGAGATAGCGTCGGTCATGTCATGAAAGCGTCGGTGGCCAAGTGGCTAGGGCTGTTTACTTCCATTCGGAAGTTCGCAGGTTCAAGCCTCGGCACGTATCTATGTGTTTTCGATTTTAGAATTCATATGTACGTTTATTCGACGCCCTTACGGTGAAGGAAAACATCGTGAGGAAACCTGCACACACCTGCGAAAAAAATTCAAAGGTTGTGTGTGAAGTTGACAAACCCGCACTGGCCCAGCGTGGTTGACTAAAGCCTATTCACCCTGATTTCAGGGTAGGCTCGAGCCTCTCGGTGGGGATATAATATGAGCTGTTAACATGAGACAGAGATAGCGATATTTTGACGTTAATTTGACACATTTTAACAATGTGGCGGCGCGCCACATACTACCTACGAGTACGTCATTAGAGGAGCGACCAATTAGAAGCAGAGGCCTGAAACGCGCTATCAGAGTTTTCGCAAGACACTGAACAAATACAAGTTCCAACGAAGTACAGTTGGACCGCGGTCCCCGGGCTCACCACCATGCCCCAAGGAAGATCTTCCCTTTGCCTCCACACAATGCTACTCATCGTAGCTCTGCAAGGCTACTACAGAAAAGCGAATGGCTTGAGAAGGCGTCAAAATTCGACACAGTGACAGAATTACTATGACCTTTATGTCATTATTTCACGTTCTGTACTATCTCGATTTGTTGTGTAAAGATTCTAAAAGCTAACATCTTTTAGAATCTTTCTTAAGTTTAATTCTTAAGTTTAATTATGTTCCTGTGCCACAAAGGCTGAAAAGCCAAAGAGCTTTTACAAAATGTGTTGCTCCAATCGAGCGTGAGGCCTCTGCTGCTAAACGCGATCTCTGGCCTTGGCCTTCTTCCAACTTCCAAGAACTGTATAATCTTTGAATAGACTCCGAACTCAAGTAGGCCGAAGCAAAGACAATCGCCTCCTGCGATGTGAATGCGGAATGACTCAGACAATGGCCCACCTAACATCCGTTCAGACGGATCGAGTCCTGCATGCCCTGACAGTTGTTCGGCACTGGAGCTGATGAATGCTGCCTACAGTCATCTGGCAGCAGACATCAGGGTGGCAAAATATTAGGCCAACAATATATATTTGGATCTAACTTGCCATCGACAATTTTTTAATCATTGACCTATGCTTGTGTCGCAAAAGTACGACGAATCAAGCTTCCCGGACTTGCGGGTGAGCGGAAGGCTCTACCCCAAAGTAGTCATGTACCAACGCGTCGGTGGGGAGAGGGAGCCTCGAACCTAGGCCTAGCCTCGAGACGACGCCTGAGGGGCTCCGTCTCTGATTATTAGTTTTGATTTAGGTTTTAGCCGCGCCCCCGCCGGCCATAGACACGACAAAAATATAGTTCAAGCTGCGAATGTTTCTTAAAATTGAGTATACGAACCTCTCTGCTGAAGAATGGCCAGCGCCCTTTTGGTCTTCTCCACCATGCTGAGGATGCAGTTGAGCATGGTGTTGATGTTCTTCCACTCATCATCACTCTTCACCAGCCCTGACGAAGAGGAGCCGACGCGAGGCTCCGAGAACGACGCGTTCATTGAAGACACGTCGCGGACTGTGATGCTTCCTGATGATGGAAACATAGAATATCAGACTGAATTGCGACAGCCACTACTGCGACAGACTGAACTGCGACAAATAACATAACATAACTAACCTAACCTAACCGACTGTTGCAGTTCAGTCTGTCGCAGTAGTGGCTGTCGCAGACTGAACTGCGACAGTTCTAAACTCGATGTACATTTTCAATAACTTTTGCACTCATTGTTATATTAATAAAATTGTACAAAATAATAATTTATAATTTTGTAAAAATGTTTGAAAAGATGCAACGCCTGTGGAGTTTCTTCCGTCGAGTTCTTCTCCACAGAAGACAGCCAAATTCTGAACTCGCCACAAAAGAATTTGTAACTGACTTAACTGAGATGTACAAAAATCCTAACTAAATTAAAAATTTAAATAATCCCCGCCACAAACCGTTACTTGATCCTTTCAACAACTAGAAATGAGCGATTTAAAAAAATCTTTCACCGTTACAAAGCTCCATTCGCCCTGAGTAACATAGGCTACCTTATACCGCGGAAAAATGCCTAATTTTCACGGGAAAACTGTTAACGCTGGCGTAGCAGTAGATACGTAGTACAAGATAAGCGTTCAAAGTATGTTTAACATCTTGGTAGCATGATCCTTGGCCTTTTGAAAAATCTGTGGAATAATCTTACCGTCTCGCCGCTCAAACGGCGGCTCGGTGGTAGTGGGGTGGTACCCGTGGTATTGGGGGTAGTCGAAGAGGCTGGCGTTGCTAGGCAGCGGGTACAAAAATGGCGACTGGTTCCACAAAGATGGCCGCTTGGCGTGAGGCTGGTAATCCTCGTGGGAGCCGTTCGTGGTGGGGACTGCGTCGTAGAACCTGCGGGAGAATGTTTCATTTGAATATTTGCCAAACAGAGCGAAACGCAGTTATGCGTTAGAATGAGATACAAATCACCGCGCTCACTCTAGCGCATAACTGCGTCAGACTGTTCGGCAATACACAGGTACAATCTGAACAATCACATTAGACTTAGCAACGTTATTTTGACCGTTGAATAAAGAAGAGAATCGTGATGCATGTGTTCAGTTTAAATCTGTAAATACCCTTTTATTTACCTATGCTTGTGTCGCAAAAGTACGACGAATCAAGCTTCACCGGACTTGTGGGGGAGCGGAAGAATCTACCCGAAAGTAGTCATGACCACCTAGGCCTATAAGATATAGTTGATACGGAAAAACATCGTGCGTGAAGGAGACGAGACGCCTAAGGGGCTCCATCTCTGATTGTTAGCTTAGATTTTGGCGCCCCCGCCGGCGGGTATGGGCGTTGCTACCTGAAGGTGTAAAAACCCTTCATTAAGGCTCGTTCTTTCTTTTGACAAAGCGTGTTTTAAAAAACTTAAAATGAATGAATGAGTTTGAATTTTGTTTTTTTTTAATACTCTCGTATTTACGATGTTAGTTCAGGATTCACAAAAGCCGAAGTTCAAACAGCCTGTCATCTCAATAATAGTCGGATTCGAATTTTCGCTCGACAAATCACTGAATCCGCCCCGCCATACATCTGCCCCATTCAGATGCAAGCGTTCGGACAAACAATACCACTCGATTGTACTACTATTATTGAGTGTGGTGCAAGCTAGAGGATTCGAGATGAAAATGTGCTTATAAGTTGATTTTATAAGCGAAAGAACTAGGAATGTTTTAGGAAAATAAATGTATTTATCCCTTTTTGTTAAACTTATTTAGCTTACTGTAGCTCAAAATCATCTATCACAGCCAATTCTGTCTAGAATTATTGCACCAACTGAATTTTTTAACCGACTTCAAAAAAGGAGGAGGTTCTCAATTCGACGCGAATGTTTTTTTTTTTTTTTTTTGTGTGTTTGTTATAAGATATCTCCGCCAATTGTGAACCGATTTTCAAAATTCTTTTTTTAATCGACCAGGTTTACTTGCAGGGTGGTCCCATAAAAAATTCGCTAAGATCGGATGATTAAATTTGAAGATATGAGGAAATAACTCCTCAATTGACGATGCCGTTATAACCGATCGGTAAATTAGGCAATATCTCGGCTTCTTATCAATCGATTTCAATATTTTTTTGTTTTATAGATAGAAATTGTACTCAAAATCGTTTCATATAAATTTGGATTATATCTGATGGCGGAGTAGAAGACTAAAACTAAAACCATAAAGGAAGAAAAAATTTTACGCGCCCAGATGGAGTAGTAATCATGCCTATTTTGTATCGAAACCAATGCGGCCGCTCAGAGGGGTGGGAGGGTAGGGGGAAGCGGGAGACGGGGTTTGTTTTAACTCTAGCAGTCTCTATCACACATCTTTGAATACGGTACGTTAGAAAAAGATAGAGACATTCATGTTATGACATGCCCAACTAAAAACAAAATATCAATAAAGTACGACATTTATTTGTCTTTATTTGGCATGTAAAAAACAAGAAACTTAATGGTTACTGAATTTGAAAATAGTGATGTGATGTGGTATGTATGAAACGTAACATATATTTATCGATTATTTTCGTACATTTTATCACATGGCTACTGGACTTATTTATCGAACTTCTCATATACAATGGTGATAAACTTGCAACTTGCAATAATATTGGGAATTGCTTACTTCTTTGGGCATTTAGTATTTTGTCTTTTTGCTTTTACATACATATATTAGGTATATCTTTTAGCCGGCACCCATAGTACGTTTTGATTAGTACTCCATATGGCCGCGTAAATTTTTTTCTTCCTTCATGACTAAAACGAAAACTCTTCAATAAACAACAGCACACTCATTGCGTTGCTTTTGTTATAATTGAAATAACAAGAAATATGCGGTTTTGGTTCATATATTCTGTAAACTAGTCATAGATTAAAGATTTGAAAACCCCAAGTGAAGATAACTTAAGAATTTTTCCGTGGACTAAACGGGCAAGCGTCGTCGGTATCGTAGTGGTTTGGTCTGTTGTTCGCTATTCGGAAAACTTAGGTTACAGTCCAATCAAGTATAGCAATGATTTAGAATTTAAAAATCAAACGTAAGACTGAAAAGGAAACATAGTGAGAAAATCTGCATTTAATTATGTACTAAACAAAACAAATTAAAGTTTTGTGAGTACCTAACTTGTCATGGTAAATTTCCACTAAAAAGGGTAAAATAAAAAGATAATTTAAAAAATATATAAAACCGCCTTCAAGGTCCTAACCTACACTAAAAAGTTACAAATAAAATATAAATCTAGCTGAAAGCATAGCAATTTAATATGGCTATTAATATTCCTTATTTACATAAATTGTAACATCATATAAACATGTGTAGACATTGTTATACACTTTATCTTGGAGTCGGTGCCAGCTAATCACCATCATTTCGACCAAAAGACTTCTACTGCTAGCAGTCATCTAAAGTGGGCTCAGTACCTAGTACTCTGACCGCGTTCTTTAATTTTTTTATATTTAACGATCTGATCAGATGTGGTCCCGATTAAATAGCTAGCCTCAACTGGCACCGACTCCAAGGTGAAGAGTATAACAATGTCTACACATGTTTATATGATGTTACAATTTATGTAAATAAGGAATATTAATAGCCATATTAAATTGCTATGCTTTCAGCTAGATTTATATTTTATTTGTAACTTTTTAGTGTAGGTTAGGACCTTGAAGGCGGATTTATATATTTTTTAAATTATCTTTTTATTTATACACGTTTTTATTGAAACCGTACACTGCTGGTCGACTTTTTCGATCTCTTTCTGTCCTCAATAAAGTCTCCCATCAAGTGGGTCTGAAGGTAAACATGGAGAAGAAAAAAGTTATGTCAAATGCCGGCTGTCATAACTCTCCCTATTTAAATTACCCGGACTTTCCTTCGCGACGTTTTTCAGTTTCAACACGCTAGGCATAGGTCCGAGGCTCCCTCGAGCCGCCCCTAGACGCGTTGGTACATGACTGTTTTTTTGGGGTAGAGTCTTCCGCTCCCCCGCAAGTCCGGTGAAGCTTGATTGGTCGTACTTTTTCGACACAAGCATAGGTCAATAAAAAAAAACCCGGACTTGATTAGGAACCAAACAGGTCAACTGCAATATAAAACATAATATTATATTCATAATTGATGAAGCTAGTTCTATTGTGACGTAAGATTCCTTCGTATTTTTTTTTTATAAAAGAGTAAAAAGTTATAATTCCAAAACTATCAATTTAAGAAACTACGTCTTAAGGTGCAACCACATCTACCGACCGGCACGGCATCGAATCGAATCGAACTTTACATTTTTTTAAACGAAGTTAAATCTTGTGTAGGTGTGTTTAAAGTCTATATTACCAAGTCACGCACAGCAGCTTGACTGCGTGTGCATGCGTGACGGGCAAACATCGTCAAGCTTTAAATACTGTACACAAGATTTAATTTTGTTTAAAAATTGTAAAATTCGTTTCGATCCGATGCCGTGCCGGCCGGTTTGCAGTGATTCAAAAATTAAATGGCCTAGTACCACGTACTAGTAGTCAACACGCAAAATAGGCGCGCTTGACGTCGAGTTGCGGAAAAATAGCCCGTTGAACTAACTAACTAACTAACGTACTAGTAGTTACTCGTATTTGACATGTCCGGGCTTCTCCACGCTACCAGTCTACAACTCGCACCAACCTATTTATTCCAAGTCATGCATTGTCTTTTAAATCCATTGTCTTTCGTACTAACTTCGTTGTTCAGTTTTGTTTGGTAACCCGGCAATCGATTTGAAATATTAATTCGCCACGCTTTATTCATGGGTCATTATCAATTAAGGTGTGAGCGAAATGAAAAAAAAAATACATCAAATATATTCAAAATTTGACATTTATTAATATCAGTTATCAAAAAATTGCCTTAGGAACATATCAATTGAGATCAACCTTAAACTTTTTTAAAAAAGACCACCAAAAAGACAATGACCACCAAAAAGACACAAGAAATTAATTATAGATAATTACAATATATTGTATTAAATAGAATCAATTAACTTTATAATATATTGTTCATTTCCCATTTTAAAAACAATAAGCTTCGTTAAATTATCGATAACTCATATATAACCATAACTATGGCTACCGAACGCCATAGACATTACTTTTTGGTTACCACATGTCTCTTTCGGTTACCACTGTCTTTTCGGTTACTTCAATCTGACCACCAAACAGACGACCACCGAATGGATATTTTGCATAAAAATCTTGCGGAAATGCACAATTTAGAAGTTATGTGAGATAATACCTTATTTTCAAATAAAAAACACTAAAATTTACTTTGTAGTAAGTTCAAAAGTAAAATTGATTATAATATTTACCTTTTTTTTTCCGTAACAGGAAAGACCTAACCACCTTTGACAAAAAAATATTTTTATGCGAATCAACGAAAATAAATCCTCTTTCTCTCAAGCTGCAAGGACAAAATTATAGTTGGGTGCGTTCAAAATAATACGCTTGAAGAAAAAAATTCTTATTGATGCGTTCAAGTAAAATAAATTACGATTTGTGCCAATTATTTTGTACCACCGGAAAGACGTTAATATTTTGAACATTTGATATTGGTTTATAAAATAAAAAGGATCTAAGTTATTTTTATTTCATTAGCTGGACAGTAGAATTGAGGATAGTTTAAACCGTTTTGTCTTAAAAAAATGAAAGTGGCAATTGATTTTGGTATGTTTTTAAGTTTATAAACATACAAAGGTGGAATTTGAACAGACCACCGAAACGGACTTTTGGAATGAAAAATGCTTTAAAAAGTAGAAATTAATGTTTTTCTTCAACAAGAACTTGTCCAAATTAAAAGTTTAACTCATGTATTATACTCTTATTGGGTTCAAACAGTTTTATTCCGTTTTTACAACATGTTATGAAGTTTGAACAGATTTTTGATGCGTTTTGATAATGACCCTCATAACTTCGAACAACTTAACACTAAACTTGGACGAAGTTAATATTTACCGTCAAAAGTTAGAGAAAGGAAATTGCTGATGAAACTTTACTTTCGTAAGTTAAGTATTTCAGCCAGGTATTTCATTAAAAAAAAGAAAATTTACAATAAAAAAAAAGATGTAATATATTTTTTATACAGACTTAAAAACATTTTTTAACCTAGGTATAAGATTAGGCATATAGACCACTTTTTTTTAAAAGTCCGGTGAAGCTTGATTCGTCGTACTTTTTCGACTCAACTATTAGGTAATAAAAATAAAAAAAACTTTTTTTTCAATGTTAAAGATAAGAAACTAAGATGCATGTACCAGGCGCCCAGAAGCGCGCAGAAGGTATTCTATGGCAGAAGGGTGAAAGGCGCGTCCTTCAAAACCCATTTGGCAAAAATCAGGAGCACACTCTATCAATACGCGTCGGCACCGGCGACTGGCTGCGACAGGTAATTTGTCCGCTCCGCACCCCTCACCCCCCTCCCCGCATCCTACTAGGGCGGCAGCAAACGAACGATTTTTGTCCGATCAAAAGGCGATTGTGCACTACAAGGAATTTTACTGTCCGGGGCGGCAGTCCGATTTTTTACGGTCCGCTAAGGCACGCCGTATAATACTAGTTTGTGCACTATACGTAATTTTACCGTCCAACATTTTACTTTCCCCCATTCCGGAACCGGAATAATTTCCGGAGTAATTTCGCGTGGGTGGCGTGTAGTTTCAAAGTCAGAGCTATCTAGAGGCTGGTATTGCACGGTAGTCAAAAGACAAAAGACGAAAGGGACGCAGTCAAGACGCAGTTATGCGTTAGAATGAGATACAAATAATGTTTATTTGAGGCTTTCGCACTTACTACACATCAGAGAGATTGGAAGAGCCGCTTCTCTAAAGCGAAGCGGCTCTTCCAATCTCTCTGCTACACATAAACAAACAAACTAACAACAAAAAAATTATGAGTATTTATGAGATACAAATACACCGCGCTCACTCTTGCGCACATAACTGCGTCCCTTTTGTCTTGTCTTTTGTCTCCCGTGAAATAGGTGCCTTATTGACCGAGACGAGAAAATAGCCATACGATACGACGACGCCTGAGGGGCTCCGTCTCTGAATATCAATTTTGATTTTGGTTATGGCCGCGCCCCCGCCGACGGGTACGGGCGTTGTTACCTGAAGCACTGGGCGGTCACTCCATACAGAAAACGCGTTTTGACAAGCTACTTCTTTTTGAATATCAACTACAAGTCAGTGGCGCTAGGCGCTATGTAAATACCCCCGAACACCACCGGCGGAGTCCCGCGGCGCCTGCGGGGTGCGGGGCGTGAGGCGCTATATCGGGCGGAAACTCATTTTGGCGCGGGGGGGTGAGTGTCCTTTCTGTACGGGTTAGTACTATTATTTTCTTCTGTGCCTAAAGGGACAATCATTATGATCATTATGATTGAGAACAACCAAAAATCAAAACGTTAGTTAATGAATGTTGCGGACGAATAAATCGGCCGTGTGGCGGAGCCCTAACTCCTTCAGCCTGTCACACACAACACGCGGCGAGGACTTTTTGTGGTCAGCGTTTGATGTGCCGAGGACTGCGTAATTACGATATCGGTTTAGCGCCTGCCAGAAACCTAATAGCAATTGCGCTGTTCTCAATGTTGCTTAAATTATTTTAGCAGGTGATTTTTAGAAAAAAATTAATTAGATACGTAATTTTTTAGCATTTATGGAGAAAAGTAAGTATGTAACATACCTATTTGGTTCATGTAATTCTTATTGTGAATTAAAATATATTTTCTGTGTTATGGTAAAACTTGCTAATGTTCATGAATAAAATAATTCCGCTAAGGAAAATAATCCAGTTAAATTCCACTGTGTGTGTATGTGCCTAACCTACGAACCACAGATTACTAATATACTAATGGAAGGGACTAGACATGCTACGTACGCTAAGTACTAATAAAATAAAATTAAAAAAATTAAAACCCCCGTCGCAAAATCCTTTCAACTAGAAAAGAGCAGATAATCTTCAAATGGCTGATGATATTTCTTTGGATCATAGCTAAGAACACTCTCGATTGTGACTTCTTGCAAACAAAAAAGGCTAGATCAAAATCGGCGCATCCGTTTAGGAGCTACGATGCCACAGACAGACAGACAGACACACACGTCAAACTTATAATTTTTTTTTCTGGTTTCCAAGAAAAGTTTAATACCTTAAAGAAAGTTACTCAAAACCTTTCAGTAGTAGCTAAGCAGCCTCTTAAACTCTGTAATCGTTAACAGCTCGTATATGTCCCCACCGAGGGGCTCGAGCCTACCCTGAAATCAGGGTGAATAGGCCTTAGTCGACCACGCTGGCCCAATGCGGTAGTCAACCACCCTGTATTATAAATTTAACTTTTTATACGAAACGTGTCACCTAACTGAAGTTTATATGAAACTAGCGACCCGCCCCGGCTCCGCCCGGGAAAATGGTTATTGTGGGTTATTCTTGAGTATATTATGCATGTATTATAGATATAAACCTTCCTCTTGAATCCCTCTATCTATTAAAAAAAACCGCATCAAAATCCGTTGTGTAGTTTTAAAGATTTAAGCGTACAAAGGGAGGGACATAGGGACAGAGAAAGCGACTTTGTTTTATACTATGTAGTGAAGTTAAATATTATAATTGAGACTTCAACCTATGTTCCTTAGGAAAAAATGTTCAGTTTCGTGAGTACTACAGTTAAATTTCACGATGTATGTATATGCAGCCTGTATTATAGATTTCATATTAAAACCCATAAAATAAACGCCATAAATGGGCTTGTTTTTGCCAAATTTGGCCAGGTCGGGACGTTCGGCTGCGGCGGCCAAACACGGACATGTTCACACAAATTTAGGAGGCCCATATTTTCACGCATGTGGATCTAACGAATGGCGGCTGATATTTAAAGCGCGGGCCACGCTACCCTGCCAAATGGGCTGGTAATTTAAGGCTAAACAGGGCCTGATGGTGATATGGGTTGGCTAGGTCTATGACACAGATTTACACACAATTAAGGCTGCCACACAACAAAAAGTGTTATACACGTATTGCTTTGCGTTTGCGTGCGACACGATCTGTAATCTATTAAAGAAATGGTATAAATGAAAAAAAGGTACATAAACGTTGGAGTCATAATTCTGTTATTCATTAATTATGTAAAGTATATTCTATTCTATTCTATTCTATTCTATGTTTGAGTAGGTACTAAAATGTGACAAAATTACGCCTTTCTTCATATGGCTACGATATTGCTACGGGCTACGATATTGCTACGCACTACGTAGTTAATGTAGCCCGTAGCATAATCGTAGCGCTACGAGTTGCTACGAGATTGTATACGGATTTCCTTTCAAAAGCTAAACTCTATACTTCGAAATCTGCAGCATCAGTGCGTATATTTTGTGTATACAATCAGTATCGTTTCTACATCACATAAGACAAATATGAAATTATCTTTTTTTACAAAATTTTTACATCTTTTTTTACCTGTTTCAATACGGGTCCAAAATACGGGCCAATTAATTATGACGAAGTTTCAACAAAATAGTAGCAAATTTTTCTTCACATACAAAATTTTACACACCTATTATGCATAAAATGTCTGTATAAAGAAATCTCATTTTTTATTTACGTACACTTTTGTGTTGAAGGTACGAACCGGTATCAATAAAGCTATCTCTTTCTTTTAAATATCGGTGTCCCTATTTTAAAACTTTATGTTAAAGGCACTGTACGGTTTAGTTACAATTTATAAGTAAGTGGTATTTTATTATCGCTACACATGCAAACCATTAAAAATAGTTCTCAGAACCTATCGGCGGCAGCTGGTCGTCGTATTAAATGATCCTAAAGCCAGAAACAGGGGCCGATCGTGTACTACGGTAGCGATATTTTAAGTAGAAGTTGTAAATTAAAAGTAACTAAATAAATAGTGTTAAATTTCTATTTAAGAAGCCGCTGGATGCGGGCAGCGCAGTACCGATTATTGTGGAGATCCTTGGGGGAGGCCTTTGTCCAGCAGTGGACGTCTACAGGCTGAGATTCTGATGATGATGATGATAAATTTCTAGCAGTATTAAGACCACCTTATTGTTGTATACTTTATTTTTTTCGTGAGTCTACTGAAAGACATTACTTTGGAAATAAGCTAGCTTGTTCTATCAATTTTATTTTCAACCGAGTTCAAAAAGGATCTCAATTCGACTTGTGTTTTTATATTTTTAATTGTTGTTGTATACTATTAAATTGTTTAGGGGACTTACTCAGTTTGGTTATGTCATTCTAAGACTGTAATAATGTAATAATAATTCTACAGCTCAATAATGCAAAACAGATGAAACGGCTAGTACGAGTACTTAAAATAGGACTTATTACTGTCAAAAAAAAAAGATTCCGTGCTTCGGAAGGGAAGTAAATTCGTTGGCCCCGCCTACTAGGTATCTATCGATATAGTCGTTACACGAATCATAAGATAAGAAGTCATAGGCAGCTCAATAGTTCTGAAACCAGTGTCTGTGAGCTTAAGTTAATATTTAACCTACATGATAAGAAAAAAAAATGTTCTTCTCCACATACGATCGCCAATTTTGCATGATCAACCATGTTGATACCAAATTCTTGTATTTAAATTCTTATTTAAAAATAATCATATAAATAGTAATTCCTGTATATAAATACTCAAATATCTTGACGTTGAAAAATAGAATTGAATTTTTTTGAAATTTGTTAAATACATAAATAGAAATAGAGCCGTAATACATGGGGGCCCCTCGAAGTAAGCAGCGAAGTTCTGATCGCGCTAATAACCAGCAGCTGCAGTGTGAAACATTAGCCCTGAACACCCCCGAGCCGACACTCATTATAACTAAAATACAGGGTGTTACTGACGACTTAGCAAATGCTGAAAGGACATGCTCAGTCTTAAACAACTTTCACAATGAAAATTTTGTCGAAAATAATTTGATAGTTTCTTAGATTTCACAAAACACCTATAGAAAATTTAACACCCTGTGTATACAAAGATGCATTAGTATTAATTAGGTAAAAGATACGAAAAGGACATTATAAAGATCTAAATTAGTGTAAAACATTGGGCTCAATTCTACCGTGGCCGCTAAAATCTCTAAATTTAAGTTGTTGGTCTCTTTCATTCATATGGGAATCGAAAAGGATGGGATATGAATGAATTTAATTTTGAATGAATGATATTTAAAATAAGCAGCGCTGTCAAATTCAGCTTAATTTAGTTAGGGGATGTTTTTGCATGCCTGCTAAATTAGTGCGAAATACGACGCGTAAAATCGATGTTTGACGTCTCTAAATTAACCTGTCCCTTTTCCTTCTTAAGAACGTGAAAGGGACATATTATTTTAAATTTAAATTACAGCGTAATATGTACACAATCGGGCCCACTAGCTTTCCGCCGCGGCTCCGCCCGCGTAACAGTTTTAAAAGCGTTACTCCCCAAAGTCTATTCTATCTTAATTAATACCAAGTTGTATTACAATAGGTTCAGTAGTTTCGGAGCCTATTCAATACAAACAAACAATTAATGAGTTTGAATGGTCTCTTAGCTGAAATGATGGTGATTATGATGATGACTTACGGGTCGCTAGCTCGCCTCTTGGCCCCGGGTTCGGCGGTGGATGGTTGGGGCGCGAAGATATCTGCTCCGTCGCCGCCTGACTCCAGAATCAGGTGTTCGTGCGCTCTGATGAACTGCAGGGGGGTCTGTGGGCAGATGAAAGTGTTAGGTAGCATAACATTGGTGCTTAGACGCTCTAGAATGATATGAGGAAGGTAAAAAGAAGATAGGTAAACAAAATCAAAATAACCGGACTAAAATCAAGTATTGAAGTAAAGATTTGGAAGGAATTTTCAATCTTTCGTCCACTTGCTTTGCTACTCTTCTGTTCTGACTCTTGAATGAGGATCTCTCAGCGTTTTCAGGCAATCATAAAAGGTTTGTCGATGGAGTAAAGAAGTACGGATTGTATTGGAATATTTTTCTAGTTGTTATTGATTTGCTTTCGTGGCTTTTGAATATAAGACTCTCAGGAAACTGTATGAAGTATTGAAGCCAAGTTCAAGAAAGAAGAAAAAGACCGGGTTGGATCAAGATCCGCATTACAAGGCTGCATTGGAAGGATCTTTCTTCTGTTTCCTTATCTGGTTTCGGCGACCATTACTCCGATTTTTACTATATTGGAACTAGATAAACTACATTTTATGTACCTGCTTCGCTCTCCTGGCTCTTGAATGTAGGTCTCTCTGCGCCAGAGGCAGCAGGGCTCTCAGGAAGCCCGGTACGGACGCGCGGAGGGGGTAGTTAGTGCTCTCCTGAACCCCCGTCTGGAACTCTTCTATGTTCACTGAGCCAGCCTGTTTAAACAAATGCAAAATTAGGGCTCTAACAGACGAGCTACAGTGTATCAGCGACAGTTAGCGAAAGAGGTCGGTGATATTCATCAATCGAGGATCGCAAACGGTCGCTGAGTGTCGTCGGCGACATGCAAATCTTAAAGAAACAAATTCTGTAAACTAGTTAAGGTTGTTTCGAGGTTGTTATTGCTCTGAAGGGCATGTATTTGATCTTGATTTTTAAAACAAAAATAACTGCTGTTATTATATTTTTTAAGTCTTATTTATCACTTATGGGAAAGGCAAAGGGTCCAAATCACTTTTTTTTTTTACCTATGCTCATCATCGGCTTATATTCGTCTCTATACTACCAAAAAAATTATTTCTTACTCTATGGCTGACAATATGAAACTAAAAATCTCCTATCATTACTAAAGACTAGGCTGTATGGGATTGGAACCCTTTGCCTTTCCCATAAAGGATAATATAAACAAAGTCTTACAATTAGACCACGTGACTGACACAAGCCTACGTCATTTTGCGCTGTTCATCCTTGTCCATTACACGCATTCGACAAGGATGAATAGGCAAAATGACGTAGGCTCGTGTTAGTCACGTGGTCTAATTGTAAGACCTTGTTCTCTTGGACCATGGTTATAATTAAGTACTATACTCGTACGTTGTACGAATAGTTGCAAAGATGTAACTTACAACAAGATTATGTATGAGTTGTCGAACCCGCTCCCCCGTTTCGGCACCGACGTCCGCTGCAAAGTGGTGCAGCGCTGACAGGAAGCGGCGTAAGCGCTGCAGCGCCGGAGCGCGCCCCTCCGCCAGAGGGGGCGAGAGGGACTCCGTGGATGACAGCGCTGGTGGACAAATTAATATGTTTTTTTTTCTTATTTACTTGTTTCCCGCCGCGGCTCCGCCAGCGTTAATAGGTTTTCCCGTGGGAATGAGGATTTTTCCCGTGATAAAAGTTAGCCTATGTTCTTCCGCAATATCTATCTATTCTATCTTTGTGCCAAATGCGTCCGCTTCAACAATTTTTCCTGTGGGAATGAGAAATTTTCCCGCGGTAAATTGTAGCGTTTGTGCTTTCCCAAGGTCAATTTTATCTTTTTGCCAAGTTTCACCATAATCGGTTCAGTAGTTTTGGAGCCTATTCAATAATTAGGAATATTTTAGGTTTTTTTTACACCTTGGGTGACATTATTGAAGTTTTGGTAAGGACCCCTATTTTTTTTTTAAATGAACTATATTCTATGTTCTGGGATTCTGTAGCTTTTCAACAGTGAAAAAATGTTTGAAATCGGTTCAGTAGTTTCGGCCTATTCGATGCAAACAAACAAACCTTTCCTCTAATATTATAATATTAGTATAGATAGATTAATATTTTAATTATGTTATTTTCTTTGACTGACTCGCGAAGTATATTAGTAAGTATAAGCATGTACCTATAAGTAGTACTATGCCGATCTTACCAGTAGTGGTGCCGTTGTTCTGAGGACTCGGAGGGCCAGGAGTTGGCGAGGACCTGGCTTCCTCCTGCTCTGGTGACCTTCGGTCCTTGCCTGCTGTTGATGCTGCAACAAATTAAAATATCTAACATAAATAATTGGAGCGGCGCGTCACATACTACGTCATTAGAAGAGCGACCAATTAGAAGCCGAGGCCTGAAACGCGTTATCAGAGTTTTCGCAAGACATTGAACAAATACAAGTTCCAACGAAGTACAGCTGGACCGCGGTCCCCGAGCTCACCACCATGCCCTAAGGAAGATCTTCCCTTTGCCTCTACAATATAAGTGAGAAAGTTACTCTATATATGACTGTTAATGCCTGAACGGCTGAACACGGGAATTATGGAAAACGGCTTTCTTGGGTTGATTTAAATAACTCATTGAAAAACAGCATGTACAGATATAAAATAAATCGCTTTTAAAGCCACATAATAAATAATCAAACGCGCTCTAAAATTTATCGAACACAAAAAGACAACAAAATATTTTTTCGACTTGAAATCAAATTAAAATTTATTACTGCTTCTTTTTTATGTAGAATAGATAAAAATACAATGACATATTTTTAAATTGAAAATTCTCAAAATTATTATGTTTTAATTAAACATGTTGGCAGCAAGGCTGGTAGGTAATGCATCAAGTATTAAAGTCAAGTGCAAAGAATTATTTTTTTCTTATCAGTATAGTTAGTCCAATGTATAGTCCGAGAGCACGCATAATGTTTAACACGAAAACCAGGAGCTATGGTCAGTAGTATAGTGTTTAGTAGTAGAAGTGGCAACTATCGACGCTACTTGAGCGCTACCAATACCCCTGAGTACATAAGGACGGATCCAGTGATTAGGGCAGGGGGGAAATGTTATTCGTTTTAAAGAATTCGAGGGATAATTTTTACCTATAAACGATGCTGAAATATGGAATCTCGTAAAATATGTGCTGTCCCAAACAGAAGTGTTTAGCGCCGCACCGCTTCACCGTAGTACCGCTTTAGTGCGTTTTATGTCATAATAGCAACCCGCCCCGGCTTCGCACAGGAAAATGGTTATTGTGGGTTATCCCTAAGTATATTACGCACGTTTTATACATGTAAACCTTCCTCTTGAATCACTCTATCTATTAAAAGAAATCGCATCAAAATATGTTGGGTAGTTTTAAAGATTTAAGCCTACATAGGGATATAGGGACAGAGCAAGCGACTTTGTTTTATACTATGTAGTGAAGAAATAGTGCCCAGAATAATAATATATTTCTTGACGCGCCGCTCTGATGTCACGACGACGCGCTTCTCCGCTGCAGTGTCGGTCTAGTGCGTTTTCACCTAAAAACCGCGCTTTTATCGGAGGAGTCTACGCCATTTTGTTCTGTCTTCTGTCCTCTGTTTGATCTCTTGATACGACACGACATCTATTCCTCCCTTAATTTGGTCCATATATGTTCTTCTAGATCGTTCTCTCTTCCTTTTCCCTCAATTATGTTTTTGACAAAGTCGTCATGTCGTATCAGGTGACCCAGCATCTTCTCCTTTCTATTTGTAATGATCCTCAAAACAGTCATTTCCTCATTCACAAGTTCTAAGACTTCTTCATTGCTTTTCCTTTCCATCCAGCAGATTTTTATCTCAAAGGCTTGCATGTATTCTGGTATTTCGATATCTCATTTATTTATTTATTTATTGTACACATACAAACATGCAGTAAAGTAAAGTTTATAATGCTTTTATTGCTTAGATGACTTTATTAATAATGCAATGTATGACTGACATTTTATGTATCCATTTAAGTTGTTAAATTAATGTAGTTGCTTTTTGGACATAATGATTGTGATTTGTAAGTTATGTATTTATTTTTTGTATGTATAATTTTCGACACAATGTATGTTGTTTTATGGAATAAATGAATTGAATTGAATTGAATATATTATACATAAGGTAAGCTTATCTCATAATGAGTTCTCTGCCAGCTAACCTGGTGAGAAAAAGATGTTAATGGAGGCAGCAAGTAGACCTGTGTACTACTCTAGTTTTAGTTATACACGCTATCCCACTCAAACTAACCAAATGACCCCCCCTATACCACCTATACCTCCCTGGGTCCGGCCCTGAGTACACACAGGCGATATTATGCCGGGACACGCACCCTATCGGGCTGTGTACACACGCCGGACCCGGAGATATGGAACCAGGGCGCTTCCATAAACCGGAGTGGAGAGGCGACGCGCCTTTTAAAAGAAAAACAAATGATTCCGACGTATTGAGAAGAGGAAATATGCACGTGACTTTAAAATGAACGAAATATTTTTTTGTGATCTTTAATGCCACACATATTTTTAAAATTAAACATAATTTAATAGTAACCTTATTAATCAAAAATCGGCTATTTTAAAATTCCCTCGCTTTCCAAAACGAAGTTCTATTGGTGTAGAAACAAAGTGCCCTTTCAACTTTCAACGTACTATTCTGCTTTCTCTCTTTTTTTTTCTGGCCTGGATCCAAGTCCTTTTAGCTCGACGCCTAACTAACATTCAAATCGCCCGAAAATAATAGCGATTTTCGGTCGGTTAATAAAGATTCATACTACAAAGAAGAACGACTATTTTAGATTTTTGAGCGCATTGTATTTTTTAATATGACACGTATTTCATTTTTCACACATCTGCGAAGTATTTTGGTAGTGTGAAGTTGACCAACCCGCACTGAACCAGCGTGGTTGACTAAGGCCTATTCACCCTGATTTCAGGGTAGGCTCGAGCCCCTCGGTGGGGACATAATATAATGAACGGTGCTGCGCATGGTCTGGTGTGTTGTGTGGTTCTCAAAATGGTTCCATCCAATTATGTGTAGAAAACTGGCAGAAAATCATACAATTATACAACTAAACAAACAAACAAACAAAAAGTAATATAATTTTCCAAAATAGTAACATACTGTGTTCCTGGCCCCCAAACTAGGAATTCCTGTGCTATGACTATGGGAAGCCAGCTCTTTCGTCTATTGTTTTGCATACTTAAGTATATAAATTCGATTATTAAATTACTAGCGACCCTTCCCGGCTCCGCACGGGAAAATGGTTATTGTGGGTTATACTTAAGTATATTATGCATGTATTATACATATAAACCTTCCTCTTGAATCACTCTATCTATTAAAAAATCCGCATCAAAATCAATAGCGTAGTTTTAAAGATTTAAGCATACATAGGGACATATGGACATAGGGCACAAATTACGTATAGCGGCGGCGCGCGGCGCGCAGACAAAGCGACTTTGTTTTATACTATGTAGTGATTACGATTTACGATACAAAATAGTAAGTGGGTAGAATGATAAAAAAATACAAATAATAATAATAATAATAAAGTGAGCGCCAAAACAATGTAGTTAATAGATCCAAAAAACAATAGTATTTAAACAGAATAAATGCCACATGGTTTCAAAAAAGTGATCAGGGTCACACATATACCACTAAATACAAAAGTTTTGGATAGAAGTACGTTTCATGTACAGTCAAGTCCAAAAGCTCTTATGTTTTTGCCTCTCTCGCCGCCCGCGTGCGTCTGACATTGTCGCCCTGTGGGCTTATAGTGTTGGGAAATACATTAAAATATTTATCGATATCATAACATATTTATTATATAAGTATGTACAAATCTATGGAAGAGCGGTGTCTCCTGACACAGGCTTTTTGGCTTAAAAGGAGACATCGTTCACTACCTTGTATAAAGATGTGTAAAAAAACCCAAATTTTTTTTTTTTTTTATACTGTTTTTCTAAATGGTTTTTACTTTTTACTCTTTATCTAAGCTAAATATAATAAAACTAGCTTTCTGCCCCGCGGCTCCGCCCACATTAGGCTTTTCCCGTGGGCATGAGGTATTTTCCCGCGGTAAAAGGAAGTAAGTCTATGTGTTATTCCGTTGTATAAGCTATATTATTGTAAAGTTTCATTAAAATCCATTCAGTAGTTTTTGCGTGAAAGATTAACATGCGTCGATCCATCCATCCTTTCTTTCGCGTTTATAATATTAGTAGGATATATATAACACTAAATTAAAAAAAAATAACCCCCGACATGAAACCGTTACTCGAACCTTTTAACAATTAGAAAAGAGCTGATAATCTTCAAATGGCTGAACATATTTTCTTGGATCATAGCTAAGAACACTCTCGATTGTGACACCTTGCAAACGAAAAAAACTAGATCAAAATCGGCGTATCCGTTTAGGAGCTACGATGCCACAGACAGACAGACAGACACACACGTCAAACTTATAACACCCCTCTTTTTCGTCGGGGGTTAAAAATAGATTCGATATCGACATGGCTGTAGCAAGCACATCCCTACCGCCACTCGCCGGCGGGTGCGGCCGCTGCGTTTGACGTTTCATTCCGCGGGCCGACGCCTGGTTTTGAAAACGCCGCCACCCATCCTTGCTGGTGAATTGGTGATGCTGTAGTATTGAGATGCTGGAATGAGGAAATGCTTTCGTGTTGAAGACAGATACATTTCAACTCACTTTGGAATGGGACCCTGTTAGGATGCTTTGAAGGTATCCAAACTAATATGATAGTCATAGTAATATTATAAATACGAAAGTTTGTGAGGAAGGATGGATGTTTGTTACTCTTTCACGCAAAACTACCTACTAAATGGTTTTGATGAAACTTTACAATAATATAGCTTATACATCAGAATAACACATAGCTACCTGTTTCCTGTTGTTATATTCTATTGTATTCTATTCTATAATTGCTTAATTTTTATTTTAATAATCACACACTGCCATCTGACCCCAAACTAGGCAAAGCCTGTACTATGGGTGTCAGACAGCTGATACACATACATAAATAAATATACAACATCCACATACAAGACAAACACAAGTGCTCATCACACGAATGTTTGCCCTGCGCGGGATTCGAACCCGCGATCTTGTGCTTCGTAGGCAGACGTACTACCAACTAGGCTACGAGCCCGTCGAAAGCCTGTCGTATATCATGTTTTGTAGCACACATACCCATTTACCCATGTCCCTCTTCTATGCAAGAGGGGTATTTGTCATGGAGGTCCTCGCTTCGAGTGCGATGCAGAAGTAGGTACTCTACAGCTGTCTTTACAATAAACTAGCTTTCCGTTCTGCAACTCCGCCCGCGATACCAGTTTTCCCGTCGGGATAAGGTATTTTTACGAATCCAAAATCGAACTCCGACAAGACTCTACTCCGACAAGACACTACCTAAAACCTAACCTAACCTAACTTACCGAACTTTTCGGAGAAGAGTCTTGTCGGAATTCGGTCCTTATACCTATTTTTACCTAACCTAGTAACCTATATCCTTCCCCAATGTCTATTCTATCTCTGTACCAAGTTTTATTAAAATTGGCACAAAGGTATTGGCGTGAAATCGTAACAAACAAACAGACAGAGTTACTTTCGCATTTATAATCTTAGTAGGGAATAATTAAACATTGTGCAGGAAATAAACCGTTTAAAATAACTCGTAAGTATAAGACGAGACTAAAAGGCACTGGGCGGTCACTCCATACAGAAAACGCGTTTTGACCACCTACTTCTTTTTGAATAACAACTGAATATCAACTACAAGTCAATGGCGCTAGGCGCTATGTAAAATACCCCCGAACACCCAGTAGGCCTACTATGTAAGTAGCGACAGGCTCGAGAAGCTGTCAAACGCGACATTGTGACATTAGAGCCATAGTAGTTCTGTCAATATGTAGCGTTTGACAGCTTCTCGAGCCTGTCGCTACTGACATAGTAGGCCTACCGGTAGAGTCCCGCGGCGCCTGCGGGGTGCGGGGCGTGGGGCGCTATATCGGGCGGGGAACTCATTTTGGCGCGGGGGGGTGAGTGTCCTTTCTGTACGGGTTAGTACTATTATTTTCTTCTGTGCTAAAGGATAGGTTACACATTGCGAGCTGCTGATGTGACAGTAGACAGCTATTGTGCCTGTGTACTCGCATGACAGTAACTCGACTCGCCTCGCTAGGTCACAACACGCCGCTACTGGCTAACAGCTACTGCACCAGTACACTCGCATACTTCCTTTCCAATCGTGTATCGTGCAACAATGAATAATCACATCACATATACCACAATAAAAGCGATTACAAAAATACTTTGTCCCTGAAAAATATATGACCCTGTATTTTTGTTATCGCCGTTTCACCTCAGTATTATAAGACCCTGTATTTTCACACAGTAATTGCGGAGGCGAGACGAGAGCAGGCCGAGGTGTCGCCGCCACACGCAGCACTCGATAACGAGTAGTGATGGGCACACTCTTATCGATAAATCAATTATTGATTAAGCCTGTTCTTCTATTTGAGACGAGAGAGACTTGGTTTGAGCAAAGCTTTAACTTTCTTTATTAATTTCTGTCGTCATTAAATGTTTTTATATAACCCTTGATGAATAAACGCTATGATTCATTTTTGGGCTTAATATTTTTCTAGAATCGTCTGAAAATAATAATTTAAGGGTTGCATGGCAGAAATAGTTACCTTAGCAATAAGGCCGCCTGTGTTGTTGTTTTAATTATGTTTGTTGTATTCTCTTGTGTGCAATAAAGTATATTCTATTCTATTTTATTTATTCGCCGATCTATTTGGTTTGGATCTAACTCCTGTGGGTGCAGTTGCTGTACAAGACGACTAGAGGTAAATAACTTAGGGAAGGAGCTGTAGATTTCACCTCACTAACCTATAACATCTGTGATACGCAATACAACACTAGGATATAAATTGACATCGACACACAAGGTTCTTAAACTTATGTTATCAGCTAGACCACACTTGATAACAAAAGACTATCAATTGATTGCACAAATCAAAGAGTTCAAAGAATTTTTTTTAGTTTTGGATGTTACGTCACTTAGTTAAGTCAAATTTTTAGTAAAGTTAGTGGCTAAAGCACGCAATCACGTTCTTAATTTAGATTTTAATTGACCTGCACAATTTTTTTTAACTTAACTAACTAACTTTACTAAAAATTTGACTTAACTAAGTGACGTAACATCCAAAAGTAAAAAAAAAATTCTTTGAACTCTTTGATTTGTGCAATCAATTGATAGTCTTTCGTTATCAAGTGTGGTCTAGCTTTGTCATTAGGTCGATATTTTGACAGTAAAGTATTTTTTCATCGATAACGTTTCATCGACACGGTCCCATCCCTAGCGGCTGTCAGTTCCACTGGGCCCGCACTCGGGCCACCACTAGCGAGCGACTAACTTTTATTTATCCGTCGCGCGCACGTTTAGCTTTTTCAGACATAATAGATTGAGCCAAAAGAGATGTTTTGTTTGCTATTTATTTTATTTCGACTGTAAAAACGGTTCTTTAGATGTCTAAAGGAGCATTTTCAGTATTCGTCACTCTCTAAACTCGCAGTCTTTTCATTCATTCTATGGTAACTGAAAAGAGCGATTGGTGAACGAATCTAATTTTGAATGAATGATATCTAAAACTAGAGTTGGGCTATTAAAAGTAGACAATTGATGAAATTGGAAAACATTGTACTGGCAACAAAGTTACATAGAAAAAAAAAGGTAAATCCATAGAATCGGGGTTGCCACGATGTTTTTTTTCAAATTTGCCGCGCTTTTTCATTGTCTACTTTCAATAGCCAAACTCTAGCTGTCGGCCCGCGTTTTTTTTTACTTTTCCATGCACAATTTCCCGTAGGATTTCTTCCCCGTGGTAAAAAGTATCTAAGATGTTGAACAGGGATATAAGGTACCACCATTCAAAATTTCATTTAAATCGGTCCAGCAGTTTCGAAGATTAGCCCGTAAAAACAGACAGAATAAAAAGAAAAATGGAAAAATCTGGATTTGTTCTATTTCATTTCTTATATTCCCCTGACTCGGTTAATCCTGCTACGTCGTAGCAATTGGCTACGAGCTACGAGCTACGGCGTAGAAGTAAGCGCATCTGTTAACATGGGTCGAAATGTTCTATATTTTAAATATTTTATTAGGTATCTGTTAACTATCTTCTTCTTTTATACTATAATAAAAGTGAAGAATCGACGTGTCTATACATTGACTTATTTTTCAAAAAACTTATTGTAAGTGATAAAAGGAGTGTTAAAACTATGAGGCTGGCATTGTCCCCAAGTGAGACAAAAGCCTCAACAAAAATAAGATAAAAAAAAATAGAAATAAAAGGAGTGTAGCTGAACGCAAAAATACAAATTATGAAAAAAATTACCGTCTGTCTGTCTGTTTGTACACGCTATTCTCTGGAACTACTGGACAGATTTTAATGAAACTCTACAATAATATAGCTCATACATCAGAATAACACATAGGCTACTTTTTACCGCTGGAAAATACTTCTTTCCCACGGGTAAACCTGATAACGCGGGCCAAATTACGTATTTTGCGATAATTTCCTACAGTTTTATCGCATCGTTTGAAAAAATGTGCGCATGCATAGAGGCGTCAATGGCCTTATGTCCGGATTAATATGAAACAAACCATAGTAGCCATTTTATTATAATACTTAATATTTATAAGTGTAAATTGAATTAGTGAATACCTGGCAGAGTAACACAGCGAGCGCCTTCATTATTCACCATTCAAGGTAAGCTTACTTCTGCCACAGAGCTGTCACGATCATCTGTTGGTTCCCACGCCAGTACAATCAACCGCACGCCAGAAATAACGATATATTATTATATATTTTTTTACTTTCCTTTTTCTTATCGTATGGGTGCAATTTTGACGACTCACTTTATGTTTGATGTCGTAAAAAGCTTACGTGATGTTGTTTCTGCGGCACACGGTTTAACTTGCTTTCCGAAGCACAGAATCTTACAATTTTGTCTAATCATGATCATCACTCATACAGTTACGAAATTGAATAGGCTCCGAAACGACCAAACCGATCTTGATGAAACTTGGTACAAAGATAGAATAGACCTTGGAAAAACATAGGCTAGGCTACCTTTTACCGCGGGAAAACTTCTCATTCCCACGGGAAAAACTGCACACGCGGACTTACCCGCTAGTATCACTACATCACTACATACATAGTATAAAACAAAATCGCTTTCTCTGTCCCTATGTCCCTTTGTATGCTTAAATCTTTAAAAGTACGCATCGGATTTAGATGCGTTTTTTTTAATAGATAGAGTGATTCAAGATGAAGGTTTATAATGTATAATACATGCATAATATACTTAAGGATAACCCACAATAACCATTTTCCCGTGCGGAGCCGGGGCGGGTCGCTAGTTCTATATAAATGAGTAAGTAAGTAGGTAGATCCTTTACACCCTTTTAAATATGTATGTCAATATGAATGGCTGTGTGTTTGTAACGACGGTAATGACTATGATACAGCCGAAGGGCGGTAAATCAAAGTCGGAAGCGCGAGTAAACAGTGGTTAGAGCATTTTATATCAGCGTGGGAAACACACGTGGTTGTGACGGATATACAGAGTCTTACACGTGAAAAAATACAGTTAAAATACGAGGTGAAAGTGACGGCTTAGTAAAAACTGAATGGACATGCAAACCTCCACCGAAGATTTCCTATAACGATTCGGCCCTACGCAGCCCGCATCCAGCGGCCTATGGTAGGTCTACATAATTATATTTTATAACATTCTATTTCTTTTTCTATATTTGTTGGAATGAGATATTTTCCGTCAGTAATAGCTCTAGCCTAGTAAAATCCTGCAAATTGTATTAATGCGTCTAACCATTAGAGATGAAGTTGTAACAGACAGACTTTCGACTTGGGATTAATGTGTTAAATTAAAATCAATTTAACATTTTAAGCCTTAAAATATTGAAATATTAAAATTTAAAATTTTGAAAGCTAATATAAATAACCTAATCAGAAAAATAAAAAAAACCTGCTCTGAAGGCGCCACGTGTAGGTATTTATTTATTTATTTTTTAGCAATTTTACGGCTCTGGGTACGAAGTCCTTCGGAGCCAGTCATTCGTTGATGTCATCCATACATTTCCACAAACAGGTTTCATTCAAATGTTTCAAGTTAAAACTCTTCATTTTCACTTTTGACAACAATTATTGCCCTTATAAAATTAGTTCAATTAAAATTCCGCAATATGGCGGGTTATTGTTTTTGCTTTAAGACTCTGTATCAAAACTATTTCCTTACAGTTTAGCTTGGTAAACGAGTCAGTCGATAATAACTACAATTTCCATAGAGCCAAGCGCCTTTACTCGCAAACAGTAATTTTAATATCAAATATCGAAGCGACAACGCCCCCTGAGTCTAACTATACCCCAAACTATTCTCTATTCTCTATTCCTAATTCCAATAATAATGTATCCCACAATAGTCCACTACTTAGAATGTGTAGGAGCTATAATGAAGTCTGTGCTCACTTGGACATATTTGATTGTAGTGTCAACAGCTTCCGATCATCACTCTATAAGTTACAATAGTTATATTGCCCATGTATGTATTTATATTCTATACTTTTGCCCTTTTACAAACCTTTTTTTCTTCCTTCCAATAACCGTATTTGTCGCAATAATAGTAATGTTTTTTTTAATAGTTTAGTGTCCGTCCTTTAAAATGTTAACATGTCTTGGTGAATGTTGTGTACAATTTTAAAAGAGTTTCAGATTTAAATATGTATTTTCTAGTGTTCTGTTATGTATTTTTTATTCTGTTACTTGTTATTGTACCTTTACAATAAAATAAAATAAAATAAAATAAACCAAACTACTTTTGAGAAACTTTGTATTTCGTTTTTATGATACACTAGCGACCCGCCCCGGCTTCGCACGGGAAAATGGTTATTGTGGATTATTCTTAAGTATATTATGCATGTATTATATTATACATAATAATATAAACCTTCCTCTTGAATCCCTCTATCTATTAAAAAAACCGCATCAAAATCCGTTGCGTAGTTTTAAAGATTTAAGCGTACAAAGGGAGGGACATAGGGACAGAGAAAGCGACTTTGTTTTATACTATGTAGTGATAGTGAAGTAAATACAAGTAAATACTTAGTTTAGGATCATGTTATATTTTTGTCCAATTGTTTTATAATATACCTTTTTTGTGTTTTAGATTAAGTTTATTGAAATAAAGTTTATCTTATCTTATCTTATGAGGATAAAAAGATATTTGGGCTAAATGTAGTTAATAACGACCCTCTCATTCAAAAGTAGCTTTCCGCCCAGGGCACCGCCCGCGTTAACAGTTTTTCCCGTGGGAATGAGGTATTTTCCCGCGGTAAAAGGTAGCCTATGTGTTAATCCAGGGTGTCGTCAGATAACTCCATACCAAATTTTAATAAAATCGCTTCAGTCGTTCAGACGTGAAGAGTAAAAAACATACACACTCACACACTCACAAACTTTTGCCTTTATAATATTAGTGTAGTTGAAAGCTTTCATACTAATACTAGCTTTCCGCCCCGCGGCTTCGCCCGCGTTAAAAAATTTCCCGTGAGCATGAGGTATTTAAAAAACTCTCTGTAAGAACCATCCTTGGACTTCAACAAACATTTAAAAAAAAGAATTGGTAAAACTGGTCCAGGCGTTGTTGAGTTATGCGCTTACCAACACATTTTGCGATTCATTTTTATATGTATGTTTGTAATGAATAAACTCAAAAACTACAAAACCGATTTCAAAAATTCCTTCACTATTATAAAGCTACGTTCACCCTGCGTAACATAGGCTACCTTTTACCGCGGGAAAATGCCTCATTGTTATTGCACTGGTAACGCATGCGGAGCCGCCGTGACGGACAGCTAGTATACTTTATAAATACATGCCTCTAAAGACGTTTGTTCTGTTTATCCCCTTTCAACAATACAACACGGTAGGTATATTGTTCGTGCGTGCTTGCCGCGCTGCCTACGAGATTACTATCGCTCGACATTTGCTGCGATTCCCATCATGTGCTCGTACAAACAAACGTGCAGTGATTTACTATATACTTTTTTCGTATTCCGGATAAATTCCAGATTTTTCGTTTATTTTTAACTAGCGACCCGCCCCGGCTCCGCACGGGAAAATGGTTATTGTGGGTTATCCTTAAGTAAATTATGCGTGTATTATACATATAAACCTTCCTCTTGAATCACTCTATCTACTAAAAAAATCCGCATCAAAATCCGTTGCGTAGTTTTAAAGATTTAAGCATACAAAGGGATATAGGGAGGGACATAGGGACAGAGAAAGCGACTTTGTTTTATACTATGTAGTGATTCAATGCGTCGAGAAGGAAATGTTGGAGAAAAATTATCATTTTAGATTATTTAAGTTTTTGACGGCTTTTGAATTTGTATTGTTTTTTTTTTAAATACGTCAAGTGCAATCAAGTTCTACGTAAGCTAAAAATATAAATGTATGCGCACCACGATTCTGTCCTTATTTAATGGACACAGGAATAGTACAAAGTTCAAAGTGTTTAGCTTAGCTTTTGACTGTACCTATAATTCTTTTCACTACAATTAAAGTTTTTTTTTTTCTAGGCCCTTTTTCAATTCAATATGGTGATAGGTCTTACTCTTGCACAGTAGGCTTACTGAAGAGAGAATTTATCAAACACGACATATTGACATTAGAGCCAATAGTCGTTCTGTCAATATGTCGCGTTTGACAGCTTGTCGCTTCTTACGTAGTAAGCCTACAGTGTTATATTTGTCGTAGCCCGATGGTTTCAGCCGTCACATAATTAATTGTCTAGGTAAAACATTGTAGGAAAGCTCATAGTTGTAGGCAAGCTTACCCATACTTCTCACTTCGTCGTCAAAAACTATTTACCTAGACTGC
The DNA here is from genome assembly GCA_948473455.1 of Teleiodes luculella. Classification (NCBI taxonomy): domain Eukaryota; kingdom Metazoa; phylum Arthropoda; class Insecta; order Lepidoptera; family Gelechiidae; genus Teleiodes; species Teleiodes luculella. The sequence goes on from OX419603.1 coordinate 11,814,761, forward strand.
GAATTTAGTCATATAATTGTGTGACCTAACTGCAGCCGCTCATAGTTATTGACAGCTTGCTTACAACTGTGAGTCGGCATACAATTGTTTAGACAAAAAATTAACAGCCGGCTGCAACCATCGCTACATAGGTTATGATAAAAATGAAATTTTAAAAAAAGATCATTGGTTTGTTACATTTCAGGAGCGTGTAGTTCAAAAACGGTTAGGAATATGGATAATGTTTAGAGAATAAAACGTCTAGAGAATTTTAAAAGCTTTCTTCTTAGAACATAATTTGCTACAACGCACCGTTTCTGTAATATTGGCGAAATACAGAGAGAGAGAGACCTTTGACCCCCCCCCCTACCTCCGGAAAACATTTTACCATGTTTTTGGCTGAAATCATATTTTATCACGATGTTTTTAAATCATACTAATATTATAAAAAGGAAAGATTTGTATTTTTGTGTCCGGCTCACCTTCTAGAAGTCAGGACTTTCAGTATGTTTTGTCCCTAAGCACCCTGAATAAGTTTCTGAAGAAATCGCTTAGCCTTAAGAAGCGGCTTAAGCTCCCTCTACATTAGTTTATTGATCGGACTATTCAATCAATTTCAGTCAATTTTTTTTTTACCTTTCGCCATCAGATCCTGGTAGACCTATAATTACTTTTGCGTTACTAGTATTATATTATCTGTGGCGTTATTAAGGGTTAAGCGTGTACTCACGTTTCCTTCGTTCTGTAGGTGTGGGTGCTGTATAATCTTTGTCAACCACCTCCTCCTTTACTTTGGCCTCCATCTGAAACAAACAATTTGAATTTGTTAGAAAAAGTTCTTCCTCCTTTTTTGTCGAAGATTGGTAAAAGCATCGTCATCGGTGGCGTACCTAGTCTTTATAATAAAACAACTGTAGAGGTGGAAAATCTGTACATAGAAAAAAAAATGCTAAAAAGAAAGCGTCTATTTTTATCAGATTTTATTTTATTTTTATTATATTGTATTTGGGACAGTAAACAACAATGTACAGGAAAAAATACATAAGAAAGAGTACAAAATTGAGTAAACATAATACACTGCCAACTACATTATCCACAGATAAGATTGCAGAGTGTAAGACAGTAAAAAATCAAAATAAAACGCAAATATATAGGTATATTGATGATATCGAAATTGTACACATAAAAGAAGATCTTTTGGCTATTCAATAAACGATAATCACTACCCAACCGTCAAACTACAAATTACGTATAGCGGCGGCGGCGCGTCAAACCCAGAAATCTTAACTTGTTTTAAAAACTAAAGAAGAGAAAGATTGGTGATGGAATCGAGAGTGTTCTTAGCTATGACACAGAAGAAAATATCATCAGCCAATTGAATATTTCAGCTTTTTTCTAGTTGTTGAAAGGATCAAGTAAAAGTTTTGTGGTGGGAGTTTTTATTTTTTTTAATTTAATGTTATTGCCTAAACTGAAACGGAAAAGCTTCGCCCTATCGGTCAAAAAAGATTTCAATTTTTCTACAATTTATCAGACATATACTATTTTAAGTGCTTGAAAAACCAATATAACCTAAAACAAGGTTTCAGTTTTTCAATAACGTGTGAAAGTAAAAATGGTGTTAGCACACCTGGCGCGCGCACCTGCGCTAACGAGAAGGGGGGTGGGGGGGGTCTTACTACTGGCACAGGGCGATATGAACACACGAGGACTGGAAAACGATGCGATTTTGTCATTTTACAGTTTGTAGATGTAATCATAGGCAAGCGCCACAGTGCTGCCAAAAATTCTCAGGTGACTAATATCAGGTTTGGCACAAAATAAAAAGTTTCCAGAAAGTCCACTCCCGCCGTCCTTGAAATTAACTACCTAAGCTTGGTTGACTCCTTGAAAAACGTGTATAGTCATTTTTGTGTTGTGTTTAAACAGCCAAATACACTACAACAGTAATAAGAACACTTATCCATTTTTTTAGCACATCAAACATCAATACTTTGTTAATAATCGCGAGAGCGACAACTGCACGTGGTCCGAGCTTGTATAGAGCGTAGTCCGAGCGGCCTGTAAACGCAATGATCAGTGTGTGCGTAAAAATATGGCGCTTAGTTCCGAGTGGACCATCTGTCTAGGCGCGCCGCGCACCGCCGCTATACGTAATTTGTGGGTTTGGTCTGTGTCCACAACTCAAATTGGGTTTTATCTTGCAATGCAGATGCTACTGTGTGGTTCTTGATCCTCCAATGGAAACATTCTCCATTGGTCCACAGACGTCTGCGTGAACAATATTTAACAAATCAGCAGTCCTGTTGCCTTCACTGGCGGACCCAAACTGTTTTTATTGAGAAAACCGCGCCTATTTGTGTAAAACCTAAAGTTTTTCAAATTAAATTATTATTCTTTGTTTTGAAATTCCTACATTTAACAGGTGGACGGAGGATCACAGTTGTTATTGTTGAGAGAAGTTTAATTGTAAGACGTGTGTGAGATGTCTCACATATTATTATTATTTATTACTAGCTATCCACCCCGCGGCTCCGCCCGCGTTGAAAATTTTTTTCGTGGGTATGAGGTATTTTTTAAATTTCTCTCCGTAAGAACCATCCTTGGACTTCAACGAACATTTAATATAAGAATTGGTAAAATTGGCCCAGGCGTTGTTGAGTTATGCGCTAACCAACACATTTAGCGATTCATTTTATAGATTTATAAAAACCGCAGCGTTTTCTATCTATCGTGTGTTGGTAACTGTGTAGCATGTGTCTCGGCGGGCGGCTGACTCGAACGGCCGATATAAAACAAATATTGCACATTCAAACGGGAACTTTATAACCTCAACTATTATTCTCACGGCTTCTTTACGTTTGCAGTCGTGGTTGCATCTTATTTAATAATAATCGTTTAATAGAGACCAAAATGAAAACATATTAGGTACATTGGTTTACAAAAACGGCACATGAAACAACAAAAATGTAACCCTAACTCCAAACTAAGAATAGCAATTATTGCATTTTAGGGGCAATGTTTGACCGTAGTGTCGTACCAACCAATAAACGAAATTTAAAAAGATGGAAATGAATATTAAGAACAAAAAAAGAATTTCAAAAACAATAAAAATAATTTTGGAAGCATTTGGAGGTTAAATTGCATGTACAGTACCTATAGCACTGGGCGGTCACTCCATAGAAGAAACGCGTTTTGACAAGCTAGTTCTTTTTGAATATCAACTACAAGTCAATGGCGCTAGTTGCTATGTAAAACACCCCCGAACACCACCGGCGGAGTCCCGCGGCGCCTGCGGGGTGCGGGGCGTGGGGCGCTATATCGGGCGAAAACTCATTTTGGCGCGGGGGGGTGAGTGTCCTTTCTGTACGGGTTAGTACTATTATTTTCTTCTGTGCCTATAGTATAAAGTTCGTAAAAAGCAAGAAGATGTCGAGACTTATTATTTATTGTACTCATAACTTAAAAGTACAAAAAATACAGACACAAAGAAGAACAGTGTAGGACACAGCTGGTTCTGCTTATTTCCTAGGAAATGTCTTACAGCAGACCTAGGAAGAATTTTGGACACTATGAAATTGGAAACAAAAAAAACAACTCGAAAGGTTTAAACACAGGGGATGACTAATTTTAGATTTCCCTTAGGAACTTGTACTTTCCCGCTGTAAAAGGTAGCGTATATTTTACCTCTGTACTAAGTTTCATCAAAATCTGTTCAGTGGTTTTGGTGTTAAAGCATAACAATTTTTTCTTTTCGGATTTTTCGGCCGTTGAATTTTTTTCGTTAAAAAAGCTTTTTCATATAATAATGACCTTATTGTATATAGATTTTTTTTCCAATAACCAGTTATAACTTGTCTATGAATAACCCGCTTTTTCCAAATAGGTTTGAGCCAGTCCAGATCTGGCGTCAGACATCATCCAGAGTGCAGGTGTTACGTCACAGGCGTCTGGCTTGTAGCGTCCAGACGTCTGCTTCATAACCAACTTGAAACATCCGGTTATATAATGCATCGAGATACCGTTTTCGATGTATACTCCAAATATCAATTCAGAGTAAAGTATTTGAATAACAAATATTCAACGCGATAGCATCTTGTTTCTAAAGATTCTAAATGTAATTTTTCAAACAAAATCAAACGACAAAATAATATTGCTACAGAAAAATACTAAATCGTGAGTTGTAATTTAGTATTTATAGAGGCGATGCGATCTTTGTTTGAACAGAACAGCCCCCAGACCGTTCATGCTTGACAGACATAGTTTTGTCGTGCATACACTCTTATCCCATTAGAAGAAATCATATCATACTAGTCATTCTAATATTGTGTGTGGTGTGTGTGTATGTTTGTAATAATGAATAAACTCAAAAACAACTGAACCGATTTCAAAAATTCTTTGTAACATAGGCCACCTTTTAAAGCGGGGAAATGTCTCATTCCCACGGGAAAAACTGATATCGCGGGCGGGGCCGCGGCAGAAAGCTAGTTTTCAATATGGCGGATTTCTCGCAGCTTATTGACAGATAAGTATGGGATAATTCGCTTGACACCGTGCTTCATGCTAGGCTTATAAAGACTGCGTTAGTTTTAAAAGTGTAAGGTAGTTTTAATAATATTTTAGATGGATTGACCGCCATGCCATTTGATAGTTATATAGATACATGTTTCATTGAAAATACCAATATTTTTGCATAATTCCACGACCGAAATAACAGTTGTTATTTGGTTAAGATCCTTGACCAATAGCAAAGTTAAACGTTTCTTTCTTAGCTTTTAATCAAATATCGTATCGTATGCGAATATCGTGTCGTCGCATGTAAAGGTGGTAAATAAGCTCGTCGTGATCCGACATATAAAAGGAAGCAGACTAAACATTATTGTACTTACTACTACATTATTGTACTTGTTACTTGATTTGATATTGGTTTTTGTATAATACAAAGAATGCCGCGTGGCATGAATTTCCACTTAAGCTACATAAGTTTTGTTGTTTTTCTTTAACATAATTATTAATATTTGGAACAAAAATAGTAAAGTACTATACTTATGAATGTGAAAGAGTACACCCGCAATAACTGTTTATCACTACATAGTATACAACAAAGTCGCTTTCTCTGTCCCTATGTATGCTTAAATCTTTAAAACTACGCAACGGATTTTGATGCGGTTTTTTTTAATAGATAGAGTGATTCAAGAGGAAGGTTTATACGTATAATACATGCATAATATACTTAAGGATAACCCACAATAGCCATTTTCCCGTGCGGAGCCGGAGCGGGTCGCTAGTAAATATATTAATTTGGCAATTCAAAAATAAGCTACGACTGAAAAGTTGCCACGCGTTCTAAGTATGTAATGTTTGGTCTACTTCCCTTTATATGTCTGTGGTCGTGATGGGAACGGGAGCACCCCAAACAGATGGTGGGTGCCCGCATCATCCTGTGAATGTTCCCTAGCGGAAAGAGCACATCCGAACATTGTTCGAATATTTACTTACTTTATATAAAGAGTGTTTTAAATCTCGAATAATTGCTTGTACTATAGTCTGTTTCATATAAATCCGGATGAAAGTTCATTGACCTCTTTCTTTTCTTGGAATTTATTGAAAACAATTTGACGTCAAAATGTCTGGCAAGGTCACAGGTCAAATGATAAGATAAAACTATAGGAAACTATAGGATCTGATTTGCCATCGACACGACAAAGAAGATTAAAAAAAAGCTCTTGTCCGGTGGTCCGAGCATTTCTTTTAAACTATTTATTCTTTGTTTAACTGTGCACTATTTACGTGTACGTGAACACGTGTGGCCATGTGGCAACCGGTCCCGTGCTGTTTACACGGCGCGTGCCCAGATGGACATTGTTGCTAGTAAATTAAACTAAAATATGTATTCCAAGTTTATTTGCGTCCAACAACTGGAAGCGAAGAGATCTGCAGATGTTACGCCCGCGTTAATAGTTTTTCCCGTGGGAATGAGGTATTTTCCCGCGGTAAAAGTTAGCCTATGTTACGCAGGGTGAATGTAGCTTTCTAATGGTGAAAGATTTTTTGAAATCGGTTCAGTCGTTTTTGAGTTTATTCATTACAAACATACACACACACACACACACACACACACACACATAAAAATACATATCTTTCCTCTCTAAAATATTAGTATGAAATATGATATTATTATATTATTATATTTATAGGCTAAGGTGTTTATGTTATGGGCCTCGTTGCCTGAACTAAATAAATAATATGAATCACTATCACTACATATAGTATAAAATAAATAATAGTATAAAATAAAGTCGCTTTCTCTGTCCCTATGTCCCTATGTCCCTATGTCCCTCCCTTTGTACGCTTAAATCTTTAAAACTACGCAACGGATTTTGATGCGGTTTTTTTTAATAGATAGAGTGATTCAAGAGGAAGGTTTATATGTATAATACATGCATAATATACTGAAGGATAACCCACAATAACCATTTTCCCGTGCGGAGCCGGGGCGGGTCGCTAGTTATTATTATTTGCCAACTACTTTTCCTGCTCAGCCCGCGATGACAGTTTTTCCCGTGGAATTGAGGGATTTTCCCGCGGTAAAAAGTAGCCTTTTTGTTATATTTAGCTATATTGTAAAGTTTCATTGAAAATAAATCAGTAGTTTTTGTGTGAAAGAGTAACAAACATCCATCCAAATTCAACAGTATATTTTATACTATGGGAAGAATTAATTTTCTACCTTCAGTGCTAGAGGATCGAGAAAATGACAATGCTACTATGACTCTTATATCACGTTCTGCATTTTCTCGAGTTGCACTAACACACATTTTCACGGGTTTTCTCCACGGTTTAGTTTTAAATCGGTCGAAATATCGGTAAGCTCAATTTAAAACTAAATCGTAAAGAAAATCCGTGGAAATGTATGTTAGAGCAATTAACAACCGCGAAAATCCAAATCCAAATGTTCATTTTCTTGATTTTCTCGCACATTACTTAGTGAGCTAGCTGATCTGCCAAATGCTCTGCTCACCCCGTCAAGGGCCTGAGCGTGTTATTTGAGGTATCAAAAGCAGCTGGCCCGACGCTGCGGTTGATAACAGCCACGTGTTACGTCATATCAAGCGTCTGGATTCGAGGGCTATCTTTGAAGCGTTCGAATTTAGATTCGTTTGCGAAATTACAAAATCGATTCTTGATTTCTAGTGGTGAAAAGATATTGGGCTGACGTGATGGCAATTTTTTATCAATTCGTTACGGAATTTAATATTTTTAATCTGACTTTTCCCTTAAGGCACGATTTATCCCAATTTTTTTATAACAAGCATAACCACTGCTATTGTCATTGTGGTTATAATGATTTAGTTTTATTTTACAAAAGTACAGTCGGTTCCTTAAATAAGATAACAGAACGTTTTAAATCGACTGTTAGCTACAAACAACGTAATATCCGAAAATTATAAATAATTATAAAAGAATTGTATTTTTCAGAATAAATCAGAGTTCAAAGTATGATAGGTGTTTCTCATTAATTTTTGAACATTTTAAAAAAACTTTAACTTATTAAGTTTTAAAACGGTTTTATTTGCTGCCACGGGTGCCAAATACCCCCAATTTAAAAAAAAATACGTTAACAGCCGTGAAAGCTTGAGCAAGTACAAAGATACTTTCCCCACTCGAATTGGATGTGTATTTTGATAATAAGTCCCCTTACGCCCGCACGCCCACCGGCACACAACAGATCTCTACCAGACCAGCGACTGTTAACTGTATATTATAAATGTAAATATCGAATCAGGAATGATGAGATCCGCAGGCGAACCAGTCACCGACATAGCCCGAAGAATCGCCAAACTTAAGTGGCAATGGGCTGGGCACATTGCGCGTAGAACCGACGACGGCCGTTGGGGCAGAAAGGTTCTTGAATGGCGACCGCGCGCTGGAAGACGTAGTGTGGGCAGCCCCCACGAGGTGGACCGACGATCTGGTGAGGGTCGCGGGAAGCCGCTGCATGCGGGCAGCGCAGGACCGATCATTGTTGAGATCCTTGGAGGAGGCCTTTGTCCAGCAGTGGACGTCTCCAGGCTGAGATGATGATGATGTATATCAAAGCAACGGGTAGAGCAAAGTGCAACGTAAAACCACAGAGGTAAAACCGTATCCGGGTTTCCTGAATGAAATGTAATATTCTTTTGATGTTAGGTAATTAATATTCTCATACTACGGATGTCCTTTTCTATAATATTGTAAAAACGTGTGCAATCATGTAGTATGTGATAAATACTCGTAAAACTAAACTAAACTAAAGATGTGAAACATCTATAGGCGAGGGGTAAAACTGATTATTGGCGTGGCGACAGTGGCGAGCGGGCAACACAAGGTGCAAGTGCGAGGTGCGAAACTACTGAACAGATTTCAGAAATTCTTTCACTGGTACAATATTCCCGGGTAACATAAGATATTTTCTATTTTCAAAAAAAAGGTGATCCTTATTAAAACTCCAAAAATGTAAAAAAAATCTATCTTATATATTCCTAATAATTGAATAGACTCCGAAATTTCTGAACTGATTTTAATGAATCTTGGTATAAGGTTAGAATAGACCATAAGGAGTAACATAATAGGGTACCTTATACCTAGGGAATATTCCTCATTCCCACGGGAAAAACTGATAACGCGAGGCGGAAAGCTAGTAGGTACTAAATAAGTTAATAATCGTTTCGTTCGCGTTACAAAGGGTCAAAAAAGAAAAAGGAAAAGTACCTAAATGTTTCTTACAATTTTAAGCTACTTATTAATCTTTATGTAAATAAAAACTGTTTGTTGTGGCGATTGTGGTTAAACGAAAATTTCCAAAAAATTCTCTACGCTCGCTACTGTGATGTAAATTTAAATCCAGATTTGACAACTTTGGAATACCTGTCCATTACTACGTGTGAAAGTTGAGTGGTAATATCCAGTGGTTATCAACATTATACAGAAGGTACATTTATTAACGCACAGTATTTTAAGGGACGGGTCTAGTCTACCTATAAAACTTGTGTCACGTGACCGACTACTTTGTATAAAAAGTAGACTTCTGATTTTGAGATTTGAAGGTGTGTTCCTTGGGGAAATATATTCAGTTTCATGGGTGGGTTCATCCTTTAAAATATTGTGTGCTAATAAATTTATACTCTACATAAAGTTATATTTTATTGAGTATACTAGTTTTCCGCCGCGTCGCCGCCCGCGTTTACAGTTTTTCCCATCTTCATCATCAAAAAAAACTTAACAATTCGAAACAAAAAAAGAACCATCTTTCGAAACACAGTTCTATAACCACCAAATAGAACATCCAATTTTAACCTCAAAACCACGAACGTAAAAAAACAGTTGACGACCTCTGGCGCAGTTGATTGGATCGCTTTTAATCAAACTTTTGGTTCCCGCGGCGTGCTTCTGACAACTCGATTACGCTCCCGATTGTACTTAACATACTCGATTATGAGTCAAAACTGTACTGCCGACTCCTGCTGCTGGCAGGTTAACATTTCAAACGTGATTCCGTTTATTTTATTTTTTTATTCAAGTTGGAATCAGTTAATGTTTCATCCATTATACAGCCACAGTACAATGCTGTCTTTTTTCGTCTATTCTTTTGTCCTCACTGCTTCGCTCGTGTTAAAATCCCATGGGAATCAAGTGTTTTCCACGGTAAATTTCAATTAATTTGAGGGTCAGCAGATAATCGACCACTTCTACAGAAATAAAACTTTTTAACAAAAAATTAACCGCCGAAAAGACTGAAAAGCAAAAAGCTCTTTCTGTCCGTCTGCTACTTACGCTTTCACTCGTAAACCACTGAACTTACTTTGATTAAACTGGTTGCAGAAATAGAATAGATCTTGAGGAAGGACATAGGCTACCTTTTATACCGGAAAAATACATAGTTCCTAACAGAAAATCTACATTTAGTCATCCCCTGTTTTCTTACCTTTTTTCATTTTGTTGTTGTTTACGCACGTATTCAGAAGTTAGTCACTGTACCATAGAAAAATATCCCCGCACCCCCCTTCCACTGGGGACAACCAGGCATCTCCTCTTCCCTCTCTACTCCGTGATTTTGAATTTTAAGTTTGTGACATGTCTATGCGTGTTTTGTGTAATGCCTCTCCTCTTTAACCCCCGACGAAAAAGAGGGGTGTTATAAGTTTGACGTGTGTGTCTGTCTGTCTGTCTGTCTGTGGCATCGTAGCTCCTAAACGGATACGCCGATTTTGATCTAGTTTTATTTGTTTGAAAGGTGTCACAATCGAGGGTGTTCTTAGCTATGATCCAAGAAAATATCTTCAGCCATTTGAAGATTATCAGCTCTTTTCTAGTTGTTGAAAGGATCAAGTAATGGTTCTGTATCGGGGGTTATTAAATTTTTCAATTTAGTGTTATTACTTACTTACTTATATTCTGTGTTGATACGGAAAACATGATGAAGGAGACAATTGCGAGCGATCCGACCTCGCTACGGGGCCCACATCGCACGCGGCCGCTAAATGCTTACAATATCGGCGCGCCCGCATCCAATGATTGCTTTATCTGGCTGGCCCTGGACGAGTGACGATGCGGGCTAGCTAGCCTGTTGCCAGCGCGGCGTGAAGTTGCTTTTAGTAAGAATGTTTAAACCATCCTACCAATATTATATACACAAACGTATGTGAGGATGGATGTATGGATGTTTGTTACTCTTTCACATAAAAACTACGAATGAATTTTGATAAAACTTCATTATCATCATCACCATTTCAGCCTGTAGATGTCCACTGCTGGACAAAGGCCTCCCCCAAAGATCTCCACGACGATCGGTCCTGCGCTGCCCGCATCCAGCAAACTAAAAAGATAAAATTTACAAAATAATAAATTCATTACAAATAAGTAGGCTCAGTTCTTGCCTCTTTTTTAACCTCTAAACTTACTTCCTCCAAACTTCTTGCACAGAATACCAAATAGTAGAGCTTCTTGGTCTTTTTCGTTAGATAGATAAACCTTGGAAAAGAACATAGGCTACGATTTACCGCGGAAAAATTGCTCATTCCCATGGGAAAAAATGTTAAAGCGGGCGGAGTTGGCTGTCACAGAGATAGAATAGACCTTGCGGAAGAATAATAATAAATAAATATAATATGTGGGACAACTCACACACGGCCATCTGACCCCAAACTAGGCAGAGCCTGTACTATGGGTGCTAGACAGCTGATATACATACATATATGAATATACAACATCCAGACACAGGGCAAACACAAGTGCTCATCACACGAATGTTTGCCCTGGGCGGGATTCGAACCCGCGACCCTGTGCTTAGTAGGCAGACGTACTTCCAACTAGGCTACGGGGCCGTCATAGACTAACTTAACTAACAGAACATAACTAACAGAACATAGACTAACTTTTACCGCGGGAAAGTACCTAATTCCCATGGGAAAAACTATTAACGCAGGTGGAGCCGCGGCGGGAAGCTAGTCTAGAATGTGTAAGTGCATATGAATTTGGCTTGGTATCCCCCCCTCACTCCTAGCTCCAGAGCGTCCGCAAATACTATTAATCTTGCTTTGCACCTGGCGCCGCAAAAACGGATGGATTGCGCCCGGAAAATCACAGTTTCTGGATAATTCCCGGGTTTTATTCCGTTCATTAACAGTTCATACATCTCTACCCTCAGTTAGGGTGATTTGGTCTACCTACGCCGAGTAGGTCTAGTGCGGTTATATCGACTTCAAACATGCTTTCAACCATGAAGGAAGAAAAAATTTTACGCGCCCATTTTTTATTTTTTTTTATTGGCGCGTAAAAATTTTTCTTCCTTCATGCTTTCAACATACCTTTCCTCATCCTAAGGTTAGGTTAGGTTAATAAGGCCGCCTACACTTTCTTTATTATTATTTTCGTGAATTTAGCTGTTCTGTTTTTTTTCTCGTGTGCAATAAAGTATATTCCATTCTATTCTTTGTATTTCTTCGCAGGTGTGTGCAGGTTTCCTTTGTAAACGCACTTTTATTTAGCTTTCCACCCCGCGACTCCGCCAGAGTGCTCTAAGGCCTATTCACCCTGAACCAGGATAAGCTAGAGCCCCTCGGTGGGGATACGTACATATAGGCTGTTAACAAACTGGGCGAAACCTTATCTATCTTTTATCTATACTTTAATAAAACTGAACAATCTGCGTGTCTGTCTGTACACATTGATTTATTTTTCAAAAAACTGATTGTAGGTGATAGGGAGTGTAGCTGAACACAAAAATACAATCCATCTGTCTGTCTGTTTGTTTGTACACGTTAATCTCTGGAACAGTTTGACCGATTTAAATGAATTTTTGCATGGTGGTATATCCCCGGTCAACATCTTATATACTTTTTACCACGGGTAATAAAAAAAACAACGCGGTCGTAGCCGTGGGTGGTCAGCTAGGGTTCAAATTTTAATATAACTTAGTACTCCCACCAAGCTTCGAACCCAGTACCTCATTCATATCCTAGTTCCTACTCAGCAACTCTGGTCTTTATTTTGTCGTTCTTGAGATAGTAAAGTACAGTTGTGTAGTAAAGTGGTGTACATAAGTCGCTAGTATAAGCCAGCGCGGCGCCAGCTGCGAGCGTCAGGTGTTCGGGACGGCGAGCGCCAAATTTTAATGAATGCGCACTAAATTGTTGTGCTGGATGTGACTTGAAATAAAAGGAAAAAAAAAAGTTTATTCATCATCGGTAAATTTCTGTTTTAACAAAAAAACTATATGCCCTGCCACTACATAATAGTTTGTAGGCGGAATATTAACAGAAAGAAATTATATTATAATGACGCCACAACAATAAAGTATATATTTTTTTTAATTGACCTATGCTTGTGTCGAAAAAGTACGACGAATCAAGCTTCACCGGACTTAATTAATAAAATACAAAATTTGGCATAGTAAAAAAAACTGAACAAATTAACAACAACAAAAAAAAAGCAATCATGACGTCACTATACGAGGACCACATTCAACTTATTAGTTTACCTACTTGGTAGCCGATTTACAAGTGAAAATACAAAAAAGAAAATTCAGTTATATCGCGTGAAAAAATATACCTTCTACAGTGTTGATAAAGCTTTATTGACTAATACGTAAATGGAAAACGACTAAGCTCAAGAAAACGTTTCAAGTAGTCTCTTCTAGTATCTTTACATCTGTATAACACACCATGTGCCACCGACTGGCGTGTTATATGGGTTTTCATTTACGAAATCGTATAGTATAACAACGTTTAGGCCGCTAATGTGAATTTTTATGCTTAATTTTTCAAAATGGCCGCCGTTTTCGCGCCATTTCACGCTCCTGTCGCGTTTCGAGAACAATTGGTTTGTTTTCAAGTTTTGCGCAGTGCGGCCGTTGTTGCTAATTTTGTAATTTAATTTTAATATTTAGTAGATATTACGTCTTTGCATGCGCATGCATCCGTAGATATGGGCAAAACTGGCCACTGACTTCATACCGGAAAATGGACGTAGACGCCGAGACAAGCCTCGTAGGCGTTGGCGTGTTTTTTTTTAATTGACCAATGCTTGTGTCGAAAAGGTATGACCAATCAAGCTTCACCGGACTTGACGTGACGTTGGTGTGACGACTTGGACGCGTATAACAAAGATTGGTGCAGACAAAGATTGGTGTACAGATGCTCTTGACCGCGACTCATGGCGTAACAGAGAGGAGGCCTTTGCCCAGCAGTGGGACACGAAATAGGCTAAAAAAACCAATGGACCAACCTTATCCTCAAACCACAATACTTACATTATATAATATTATAACAATTTTTTTTTAATGTTTTACATGAAAATAATCGTAAGACTCATCCTCCTAACAAAAGCAGTAATTCTGGCAACAGTTTCTTTATTTCCGTCCTTTTGCCTTCGTCTTCAGATTCTTCTAAGCTTTTTTATTTCAATATGGGTGGTTTTTATTTAGGTTAAACTCAAAATTTCGGTAAAACGTGTAAAATACTTATAAAAAATTAAACAGTACACAAAATTTGTTTTATTCATAACAAGTTTCGAAAGTTACAAATAAATCTAGCGAGTTATATCTCTCCCCCCCCCGTTATACCACTTGAAACACAAACGCGAAAAACCACAACAAAAATTAGCGTTTCCCAAACTTGGGTACAGGCACGGCGAATCAATTTCTGTTCAAATAAATAAGTGTTCGGGTGCGGTTGACAGGCGCCCTGTAAGGGATTGCTCCGCCAGATGTTACCCTCCCAGGGGGGCTTCTGCCCCCTTCCCCGCACGAGGGGGGCAAAGGATTACAATTATCGATGTTTGGGAAAGGTGGATTGGCTATTAAAAGATTTTCGGACGTGCCGCGGCGGGGCTATATGAAATTGCTTTTGGATTCAGCTGGTTTTTAAATGTGGGCTCGAAAAAGTGTATATAAAGTAGAGCTGCTCTCCTATAAGAAAAGCAACATGTGACATTTACGGTTTTAAGGTTAATTCAAATTTTTCAGCAAATCTTCATTTTCTATAAGTTGGACATTGGCCTCAATTCCGGTGTGGCCGCTAAAATCAATCAAAAGGGAGCAATCTCCCTTCAATCTCCTCTCGTCAATATGAGGTTAATTTTGAATGAATGATATTTAAAATAAGCAGCGCAGCTGTCGAATTCAGCTTAATTTGTGGGATGTTTTTACATGCCTGCTAAAATAGTGCAAACTACGCGTAAATTCAATGTTTGACGTCTCTAAATTTAAGTTTTTTAATCTAAGTTAGAGCGCAATACTGTAGAATCGGGCCCATTATATCAAATATTGCTTTTCACAACATGAGCTCTACTCTTTAAATCAATATCCGCCCAATATGAATCCAAGGTGGCGCTAGTGTGACATTCGAGAGTACGAACGCCCGATCTCAATGTCGACGGATCGGAATCGCATTGAAGGCTTAGCCCCCTGCTACAACCTTACTACTATTAGTACTTAATAAGTATCTAATTATTAGATAAATGACCATATATTTAATAATATTATTTAAGGTTAGAACACAACATACTTTAATATGACTTTATTGTTACTACGGAAAGTTGTGCGGAAAAACAACTAGTTTTTCACGGTGTAGAAACTCAGTGGCTCTAATGGTCTTGACTACCACTTTTTTTTTTATTATACATAAGGGTTTTGGCTTAAAAAAACTCTATACGGTTTTTAATACATTTATAGCCATAGGAACAAAGAGTATGAACCAGCAGTAATATTATAAATCAAAGGCCCAGGTGCGACCGTCCGCGTGCAAACGGACAGACAAACAGACCGCGTGCGGATCAGTGCGGATTGCTGCGGATTAATGCAGGGTTATTAGTTGTTATGCCGCGTTTTGTCACATGGTGCTGAAGTGGACATTTTTGGTATTTTTTTCATTGTCTTTCGTATTTCGTTTTAAAAAGTAATTTAGTGTTACCACAAAAACAGATGAGCATGTGACGCAAAAATATTTTATGACATTGTACATGCAAGTATTTTTTTGTCTCTATTTAGTATTTATACAAGCTGTTAATATTGTGTTTAACTTTAGGACGGTTTTGTCACTTAATTAAGTCATACATACATTTATTTTGATTATACTAATTCTAAATAACATAATACAAGTTATAATAAGAAAAAGCAAATAAAAATATCACTGATATTCAAAACTTCTCAAAAACTTTATTTTAATGTTCATTACTGAGGATTACTAATGGAGCCAAAAAAAATTGGCCGTAGCAGCGTAGTCAATGCCTACGACAAAAACCGTAGCAAGTGCTACGCGATGACTACGTACAATGCTACGAAAGGTTGCGTTCTACCATCTACTAGATATCAAGGAATAGTTCGGAACCAAAATAATAGATGGCATAGTATTTAATTAGTATTTATTCAATGATGCAAAAATGGCATTCCTACACCTAACGATATGCGACTAAGAAAAACTTCGCTGTTTGTTATGCCAGACCAGATTTTTAGATTTTAATTTTGATATTATTTTTTGTTTTATTTGAAAACTGCTATGGGAGCGCCACATGTTGCAACAATTTTTCATTATAAAATCAGTTTCATAGAAATTGCGCAATATGGCTAGGCACAATATGGATAGGTTTTTATTTTTCTGGTTGGGCATTACGTAATAGGTAAAAAATATTGCTATTTGTTAGCATATACAATATTCAAAATAAGTAAAGATTGAAAAAAAAATACGAATGATTTTATTTTTAACATAAACTTCAATTTATATGTATTTGCATCTATCTAAGTCCTACAAATTTTAATGTAGATCTACTTAAAAATAGAATGAGATTCTAAAACCATGAATTTAGTACGTACTGTCTTTAATTCATGGCTAAAAACCAAAACTGTTCAAACCGAGCCACTGTTTCCATCACATCTGTATCGGAAGCGGGCGGGGTGTTGCGGTGAAGGGCGCGGGGGTGAAAAATGCGGCCGGCTCAGCTGCTACCGCTCGAGCCTCAGGCTTATGCTGCCCTGGTACTTGGGCTTGCCTGCCATGTGATGCTGGTTTGTACGTATTTTCACCAGAAACTTTTAAAAACTGAGTGTTTTTTGACCAGCTAATGCATTATCACTATTTTTACCAGTATATTAAATCTTAGATTTTTTATAAAGCCCGACCAGAGAAATAAAAAAATAATTAATTAAAATAAGTTTATTTTAGTAACAAATATTGCCAAATCTAATGAGGTTGGGCATCTCCCTTTAGGCTAAATATGTAGTTGCCTGTATTGGGAGGTGCCACTCTTCCATTAATAAAGGTACCTACATTAATTTAGGCGGTAATTAATTTGTTTACAAAGCTGTAGTAATACACAAAATATGTGATATAATAATGTAATATAATGTATAATACACAAAACAAGCAAAAAAAAACCTCGCCATATTGCGGAATTTCAATGGAACTAATTTTATAAGGGAAGTTGTTGAAATTCGTTTAAATATACCGGTGGCGCCCCCAGAGCAGGCTTTTTATTTCTTTGGTCAGGCTTTATCTTTTATTTCTAGTAATTAAGAAATTACTATTATTTTATATTTTGTTCCTATGAAACAACGAATGAAGCGGCGCGGCGTGATATTTAAGGTCGAGTTTGCTTTCATTTTAAGCAATATGATTACAAAAAAAATGGTTCGGTAACTAATTAATAGTTTTTTTTATATAGCATTCCCGTTTTCTAATTTTAGTTGTCTTTTCGTGAGCAGCAAATGATTTATAAAATCGTTAATGAAGTTCAGAAACAATTAAATATTTTTTATTTCTTTCAAATGGCAACACCGTCTAATTAACGCAGTCCTCCATCCGTTTTTGTTGCAAATAATTATTCTACTAGAGAGGGTTTTTCATTCAAATGTGGGGAGCAAATGCGATTTGTACAGCTGGGAACAGTCTCAGACTAATCCATGCTCTAAAAAAACAAGGTCTAACACTCCGACCACGTGACTTGACACAAGCCTACGTCATCTGCTGTTCATCCTTGTCGAATAACACGCATTCGACAAGCATGATGACGTAGGCTTGTGTCAAGTTTGAATGTCGAAGTGATAAACTTTGTTTTTTTAGACTAATCGAACTCAATAACTAGGTATATAAATTTAAAAATCAATTGGGATCGCCATCCGTCATCCAATCTAAG
Source organism: Teleiodes luculella (assembly GCA_948473455.1). Lineage (NCBI taxonomy): Eukaryota > Metazoa > Arthropoda > Insecta > Lepidoptera > Gelechiidae > Teleiodes > Teleiodes luculella. The sequence continues at coordinate 11,832,407 of OX419603.1, forward strand.
ATCACATATTTGAAAGTTATGTTTTCCTTATGCCTATAGACATAGAGTTCACTAATTGCTTGCTTGCTTATCATGTGAGTTTCGAGGTTAACTTACCTCACAAACCCTGGTGTCGCCTGCTGAAGGCGGCTCTATAGTTCACTCATATATAAATGACACTGTATTATAATTTGACAGCTGTCAAATATGTGATCTTGGCTCTTGGATGACTATAGGATAAAATAATAATAATACGTGGGGACATCTCACACACGGCCATCTGACCCCAAAGCCCCAAACTAGGCAGAGCCTGTACTATGGCTGTCAGAAGACGAAGAAGTCCGGTGAAGCTTGATTCGTCGTACTTTTTCGACACAAGCATAGGTCAATTCAAAAAATAAATAAATATAAATGTAGACTATGATAGAGAATCCAACATACTTAATTATAATATACTTTATTGCACCGACTTGCGTTGGGACAAAAAGATTCTAAAATGGCGGCCGGGCGCCGGAAGACGGATTGTGGGTAGGCCCACAATGTGGCCGACGATCTGTTGAGGGTCGCGGGAAGCCGCTAGATGCGGGCCAAGCTGGACCGATCGTTGTGGAGATCTTTGGGGGAGGCCCTTGTCCAGCAGTGGACGTCTACAGACTGAAATGATGATGATGGTGATGGCACACAAGGACACACGACTGGCAAAGAAAAAGAATATAAATGTATATCAAATCAATTTGTGATGTAGGCGTATACCTCGAAACTCACACTATAACACAACATTTAAAATATAAAAGAGGATTTCTGTGAACAAAACAGATGAAAATCGTTCATTGGTCGAAACTTAAACAGGACAAAAGGGTAGTTGTCAAAACAATATTAGCATGCCCTAGCGTGGGAAGAAACAGATGACTGGGATACCAGGGTAGCATGAGAAGTAAATCGTTCACTGTATTTACTGGTGGCAACACTGAACAATATTACCCGAAGCTGTAGATTTTCTTTGCTCTTAGTTATTAAAATAAGAGAGTTGTGATGTGCCGTTCCCGGCAATATTCACACACTAAGAATGCTACTTTCTGTTTAAGGCCAACTAAGACGAGTCAGTATGATCTACAGGGTTGGTCGGGTCGTTAGGTACCTAACCGGAAAACAACAACCCGGTCTACCACATCTAGCCAGCTTGAACAGCGTTGAGAATATTCCTGGGAACGGAAATTTTCCGGGAATGCTGGGAATAATTCCAGGAACGGCTATACATACACAGTATATCGAAGAAAAGCTGATGAGGTTTTCAAATTGACGCGTTTATTTTTTTATGTATAACGTTTTACAGGGTATTCCGATTTTGATGATTCTTTTTTTATTGGAAAGGGTATACCTCCAAAGTTGGTCCCATATAAATTTGGAAAAAAAAACGACTTTAAAGGTAAGAAAGGGGATGATTTATTGTTCACTCACAGAATTTTTTGCTTTTCATTTGTTAAGACGGTTTAAGTTGTTGTTGAAAAGTTTTTAAATAAACTTCTAATCCATACAAAATCAGGGCAGGCTCGAGCCCCTCGACAGGGACGTATATTATCCGATAACAGTAAGGAAATTTTAAGTATATTAACCGCTGGCACGTGGCTGTCACCGACATCAAATTAAAAGGGACTCAGTTAGTTTCCTCTTAGTACTTTGGGTTTATCAAAGTCCAAAATGTTCAGCATGCTTTTGAATGTACCGCAGTGGAAGGACTTTTGGGCTTTAGCCCAGTATTCGTAAATGCAAGATTGTTGGCATGACGCTAGTAGGTATACCTACGAGCGTCATATGGTTGCGAATGTTGATGGTTGGCAGTTCGAATAACATAAGTTTGTATTACTCGTTAATACAATGCTACTTAATGATAAATCATCAAATATGAAAATAATTCGAACAATAATATAATCCAGTGTCTTAGCGTTAAAAATCTCCTCAATCTATCTGACAGCTACATATCTGTCAATGTCATTCTTACGGTAGGGACTACTATTTGGTATTCTGTGCTTACGGGTGGCAACCTTCTCAAGTCAATCGTAAGTCAAGACAATACATTCAGAAAAAATATAGATTATAATCCCACTTGCATTGTACGTAGATAGAGCAGGCACCTCAAATTGAAGCCGCCATCTGGCGAGGGAATCTATTTTATATTAATGCGGCACAGCTGGCCACCCTACACCCTTCCGCAGATATCACTATGAAAAATTGTGGAATAATTGCATATGTACCTAAAGTTGGCGCGATTAGTTGACACAAATATTATGTGCGTAAGCACTAAAACAAATAAATAATAATAATATGAATGAAATAATAATTGTGGAACATCTCACACACGGCCATCAGAGTGCCGAGTGCGAGTTTTTTACTCACGAAACGCGCTCGATAACTACAACGTAAACGAGCATTTAGTATGGAGAAATTTTAGTTCAGCGAACTGTCCACAGATGGCGTAGTTTCAATTCCATACAAAATCGCGTTTACGCTCTCGCTATCGAGCGCGTTTACTTTGGTTGCAAAACTCGCACTCGGCACGCTGACCCCAAACTAGGCACAGCCTGTACTATGGGTGTCAGATATTTAAATACAACATCCAGACACAAGGCAAACACAAGTGCTCTTCACACAAATATTTGCCCTGGGCGGAATTCGAACCCGCGACCCTGTGCTTCGAAGGCAGACTCACTACCAATTAAGCTACGGGGACGTCTCATGTTTTGTCAATGGTCGGTCATGTGTTGTAATGTCCTCAGTTCCCTCCGAGTGGATCGATCCAACTCTAAACCGGAGTGAACAGTTTTTATATTCTCTTATTTTAGTTTATTTTGTTAGCTAAGTGCCGAACATTTTTATCCATTCCCATTTCAGAATCAATTTAACGCATTATCGAATAGAAAGGGTCTAATTTCATTTTCCTCCCAATTTATTTGATAGACTGATTTCATTTTAGCCGAAGATGCTAGTACTTACAAGGACCTTAAAAAAAACAGAAAGAATAAAAAAGCCTATACCCGTACTCACTCTTCTGTACGAGACAGAGTGATTCTTATACGATAGGTAGGTAAGAAAGGAGAGCAAGTTTGGCCCGAAGTACTATTATTTATTCTGTGCCCGAGCTAAGCTTTTTTAAAATTCTGACGTAATTAAAAAACCTGTAGGGGTACCCACAGAATATTGCTATCTCTCGTGCTATCTCGCTCACACATCTAAAGTTCAGTTTAGTATAAATTTCTCCACTCTTTGTTTGTGGCTATATATGCTAACCGCATGACCACAGAATACCAAATAGTAGTCCCTGCATGACGCCAAAATGCAAAAAAAATAAAAATTAAGGAGGGCTAGAACGCATCTTTCATTTCCTATCCTCGACTCGAACCCGCTTACCTTTGCGCCACGACTACGCAGTCGGGGCCGCCCGTCCTTGGGAAAATGCCTCATTCCCACGGGAAAAAGTATTAACGCGGGCGGAGCCGCGGCGGGAAGCTAGTATGTAGTAAGTGAAGTGAATATCGGCGGTGCGTAACGAGTACGGAAATAGCCGCGCCACGTGCGAGCCACATGGCCGGCCACACCGCACGCGCCAAACACCGCACGGACTATGATAATAAACTAATATTCTACGTCATTGTCAAGAAAATTAAAAAACCTACACCCACGAGTTATCTGTCAAAATAATGATGCAATCTTTACAAGAAGACGAATTTTCTCGTTTACAAGGTACAGTAAGCCAGCACATACGGTTAAACATTCGCACTACGAAATGCACCCCTACCGCTACGGATTACGGGCTACGGGTGCTCTCAAGGTCAAAATCAGCCGAATGTGCTGGCTACTATACATACCTATAGGTCTACAAGGATCTGATGGCAAAAAGAGAAAAAAAATTGACGCTAGAAAGGTTTCCTCGACATTTTCACCACTTTTTAAAGGAAATTTGAAGCCAAACCAAAAACAATTCCTCGAAATTGCAGTTGACAGATGACGTTTTTTGGGTTCCGTTGCCAAATGGCAAAAAACGGAACCCTTATAGATTCGTCATGTCTGTCTGTCTGTCTGTCCGTCCGTATGTCACAGCCACTTTATTCCGAAACTATTATACCTATACTGTTGAAACTTGGTAAGTAGATATATTCTGTGAACAGCATTAAGTTTTTTTACAAAAATAGAAAAAAAAAAAACAATAAATTTAGGGGGTCCCCGTACATAGAACTGAAACTAAAAAAATTTTTTTTCATAAAACCCATACGTGTGGGGTTTCTATGGATAGGTCTTCAAAAATTATATTTAGGTTCCTAAGAAAATTTTTTTCTAAACTGAATAGTTTGCGTAAGAGACGCTTCCAAAGTGGAAAAATGTGTGTCCCCCCCCTCTAACTTCTAAAATAAGAGAATGATACAATTTAAAAAAATATATGATGTGCATTACCATGAAAAATTTTAACGAAAATTGGTTTCAACGAGATCTAGTAAGTAGTTTTTTTTATTACGTCATAGATCGTAAACCGCCATTTACCTTTCACTATTATTAAAACATCGATCAAAGTCACAACGAACTACAAAAACTTTTATATTATTATGTTACTGGCTGCTACGGAACCCTTCATGGGCGATTCCGACTCGCACTTAGCCGCTTTTTTTCGTTTCCTTAAGAAAATCGCTATTTTTTAAACTTTTTTTGCCATCAGATTCTGGTAGACCCTTGGACGAATTACCATAGTTACACTATAACTATGTTACTAAGTCCATGGGTAGACCTATAGTTTACATTACAACACGTTAGATTTTTTTTATTTCATTTCACTCTAAGTACATTTAGCAGCAGATGTCTATCTGAATGAAGCTAAACAAAATGTATGGATCTCGTAGTAAATGGAAGCTCACTGTCTACCCCTCCTTGTAAGAAGCGTAACTTTATGTACGTATAGGTACTTTGGTTTCAAATTATTATGAGTTTCAAAAAAACTAGCGTCATCTATAGGTAGGTACCAATCACCATCATAGCCAATATTGAAGAGGAACTGAACCGATTTTAATTAAACTTGGTACAAAGGCAGAATATACCTCGGGGCAGGGTGACGGGCTACCTTTAACCGCGGTGAAATTCTTTGTTCCCACGGGAAAAACAGTAAACGCGGGCGGAGCGGAAACCTAGTTTTTCGTAATTTTACCACCATATCGTCTTGGTATATTAGCCGTCAGGGTTGTCAACATGCACCCACAGATACCCAGGGATCATGGAACACCATTAATTGAGGCAGATAAGTGTCCCCCACCAGCCATGCGGGCCGCTTCCTAGGGTAGCGACAGCAAAAAAAGTACATGCAGGCGCAGTTTATTTTTAAAAATGAAACAATTTTTTAAACGGTTCCGTACCTTAAAAGGAAAGAACGGAACCCTTATTTGTAGGACCACTCGTGTCTGTCTGTCTGTCCGTCCGTCTGTCACCTTCGTCCGAAACAACTACCACGTATTCAATACAAAACAACAAAACAGGCAAACGAAATATGGTACATGGACAATTTAGTACATAGTGTCAGGCAAAAAAGGACTAATTTGCTCTTCCAGGCTACGTTCATACATTAATTATTGCAGACTCGATGACTCGATGTCTTGATGTCTTTGTCTCAATTGTTTTCGCACTGTGTTCCAATTCTATACTTCAGATACACGAACGCCAATCAAAAAACAGCACCGTCCAATACTACGCCAGAATCAAGCATAGCATTGTTTCTGTCTCAGTCGCTAATCGACGGCGCAGATTGTCTGACGTTGATTAGATCTTGGAGTGAGAGTAAATAAATTAAAATGAAAGAGTAGGTAAATGATTTAACATAATTTGCACATAGTTTAAACGGTACGATATCTGTATAGGCATGTATAAGTTAATAGGTGACGCGGTGCCGTGTTTTCGGTTTTATTTAGTACTAGCGACCCACCCCGGCTCCGCACGGGAAAATGGTTATTGTGGGTTATCCTTAAGTATATTATGCATGTATTATACATATAAACCTTCCTCTTGAATTACTCTATCTATTAAAAAAAACCGCATCAAAATCCGTTGCGTAGTTTTAAAGATTTAAGCATACATAGGGACATAGGGACAGAGAAAGCGACTTTGTTTTATACTATGTAGTGACTAGCTTTCCGCAACTCCGCCCGCGCCCGCGTCCATAGTTTTCCCCGTGGGAATGAGACATTTTCCCGCAGTAAAAGGTAGCCTATGTTACTCAGGGTGAATGTAGCTTTCTAATGGTGAAATAATTTTTGAAATCGGCACAGTAGTTTTTGAGTTTATTCATTACAAACATACACACACACACAAAAATACAAATCTTTCCACTTTATAATAATATAGTAATAGTATATAGTATAGTATATAGTATGATGAGTGCGTGGATCTAATTTTGATTCTAAACTAGCCGTCCGTTTTTAATATAAATCTTGACGCTTGACTTTTTTGCCGACTCTCCGCAGCTGTATGCGGGAGGTGCAGTGTTGACGTCATACATTCGTTCCAAAACCCGCAGTTCAACTGTCAAACCAATTACTGGATTTTTATGTGATCTGTACCACAGTTACACCGCTGAGCTTACCCTGAATTGAGGGTGAATAGGCCTTGACGACCAAACTGGCCCAGTGCAGGTTGGTCTACTTCACACACAACTATTGGATTACTTCGCAGATTTGTGTAGGTTTCCTCATGATGTTTTCCTTCACCGTAAGGCTGCTTTTCCACCAGAGCTGTGCGAGGTAGCTAAGCGGTGTGCTAGGAAAAAAATCACCAATAGAATCACTTCATTTTTCTAGCCTAGTGATTCTATTGGTGGATTTTTACCTCGCACACCGCTTAGCTACCTCGCACAGCTCTGGTGGAAAAGCAGCCTAAGGGCGTCAAATAAACGCACATATGAAAATCGAAAACACATTGTACTACGCGCCGAGGCTTGAACACGCGGACTTTCGGGACGGAAGTCACCATCCGTAGCCACTTGGCCAACGATGCTATAGCTTAACTATATTCTATACTATTCCAATACTATAATAAAGCGTATTGTGGCATCGGTTATGCCATCTCTTTTACTTTTTACTGGCCGCGTGTTGGTTCGAAATTTGAATCAATTTAGAATTGATTGATTTTGATAGTTTCAGTCAGTTTTTGTCGGATTCTTCCTGGGGAGCTGTTAAAAACGCTCCAGGAACTTGCTTCCGGGTTTTAATTATCGTTTTACATTATTATTGTGAAGTGTGTTTAAGTTCTGTGGTAATATAGTGTTAAAAACAGTTTCCGCGTATTTTCATTTATAATACTGGTTACGACCGTATTATAGTATCAATAAATAAGTGTGGAAGCCCCTAAGCCGTTTTCCAATAGAGACTGGCGCCATCTGTGGGCCGCAGGTGCGAGCGACATTCCAATAAGTCGAGACCAATATACTCAGAGGAAGGGTAATAAATATAAAGATGATGCAGATAAAACTCCTAAATTACGAGTGCGCGTTTTAGATTGTCGCGCCTACGGCTCACCAGTAGGCGAGCGTAGAAGCTGTCAAACGCGACATAGTGACATTAGAGCCATAGTAGTTCTGTCAATATGTCGCGTTTGACAGCTTCTCGAGCCTGTCGCTACTTACATAGTAGGCCTACAGGACCTTGGCGAGCCGACAGGAGCGGCTGAAGATTGAAGGTTTCCTTAGCACTGTTCTGAGTTCCTTAGGCACTAGTAATAAAATACACTGACTGCCACTGGTTTATTAACGTTTATTTACATGGAAACGAAACAGGTATTAACTCGGTCTTCTTCTTATCGTGTCGCTGACAAATTCCTTAGATAATTTTGGCCCAGTACCTAGCTACTTCAAGTGCATTATCTGTGGCATATCAGGTCCTGCTGCGAGCAGGTGGCAGGGCAAGCCGGGCAGGACACTAAGTGGGCCATAGACTGCACCGTCCTACACACACACTCCAAATTTGGGTTCTCCGAAAATCCCCACCTGAACATATTTTCCTTACTGCGGCCAACCTGAGCCCGAAGTCTATTTAAAGACTTCCAGATTGGCCATGGCAGTCTATGTCCAGCCGGGAGGCTCTCAGAGATCGGAACATATGGATCTGTGGTGTTCGAGCACGCCACAAGTAGCGTCTCGCTTGGGAGGGCACGTCCGTGACTTCATATAAGTAAAATATTGAGTCCACTGTATTCGTAACATAATAAAATATGAAAAACAAGCTTTTAGGAAAAAAGTTATTTTAAAGTAAAATATTAATAGTACGTACTACGTACCTATATAATATGATTAGGGATTTCAAAATTTTGGCCTTTCGTCCATAGGCATTATAACCTTAGATATATAGACATTAGAGATTGTGATACGTATCCTAGCCACTGGGCCACCGACGACGCTTTCTATTGACCATGGTCCAAGAAAACAAGGTCTAACCGTTAGACCACGTGACTTGACACAAGTCTACGTCATCATGCTGATCATCTTGTCTATTAACACGCATTCGACAAGGATGAACAGCATGATGACGTACGCTTGTGTCAAGTCACGTGGTCTAATGGTTAGGCCTTGTTTTCTTAGACCATGCTATTGACGATTAATTACGTATACTTACAGCTGTATAGTTATAGTACAGTTCTCAGCTCAGCAATAGCTTTCCTTCATTTTCGGCGAGTCGTTTTCCAATATTTGGCATCTGCGCGCCGCGCCATCTGGCCGCAGGTGTGGCGGACATTTCAAATAACTGCCGGCAGCCATTTTGTTTCCACTAACCATTACCACAGAATATAAATTTTATTTTGCGGTTTTATTCTTTACTAGCTTTCTGGCAATTCAATTTGTTTTTAATTAATTTTTTTACACGTGCAAAGCGCCCCACGCTTTTACAATCAAATATTATAATTAAAAAGCACATAGTTTACACTTCAGCCCAGAAATATAGACAACTTGAACGATCTATAATTATTTTTTTGTTTTTACATGCATTTATAAAAGCGTGTTTTTTTTGTGTTTTATAAACTACTAGCGACCCGCCCCGGCTCCGCACGGGAAAATGGTTATTGTGGGTTATCCTTCAGTATATTATGCATGTATTATACATATAAACCTTCCTCTTGAATCACTCAATCTATTAAAAAAAACCGCATCAAAATCCGTTGCGTAGTTTTAAAGATTTAAGCGTACAAAGGGACATAGGGACATAGGGACATAGGGACATAGGGACATAGGGACGGAGAAAGCGACTTTATTTTATACTATGTAGTGATAATTTAGTTTTACCCTATACCACAAATCACTCTGCATTTTTTTATCGCAATCCGCTTAGCCATTTATGCTTGAAAGTCACTCACACAATCAGTTAGTTTCACACTCAGAACAACGAACGATACGAAATTTCATATTTATATATATGTAGTTTGTTTAGTTAGACACATAATATACATAACAAGTTATAAAATTAAGGCTAAAAGAAAAAGACTGGTTTTACTTATTATGTAAAGTATGGTGTCAATTCTGAATATTACATTTACATTTTTAATTCTGTTCGATTTAGTATTAGGCTGCGTCCTCGACGCCAGCGGCCAAAGCGGGCGGTGCGAGCGGTGGCACGCGCGTCTTGATCAAAATCCATAGATTTATATGAAAATGTTCTGGACGACAGCGGGCGGCACGCGCGTCGAGCTGTAGGTTACCGCCTACACCGCCCGCGCCGCCCGCGCCGCCCGCTCCGCCCGCGTGCGTGGAGGACGCAGCCTTACAGAAGTGCCGGTAACTGATCGTCAAAAAATTGTCTCATCAGTGCAATTTCCGCCTAATAAAAATTAACCCCCAAAATGTTTGTACGCGCGTCACTTGACAACTCCTACAACAATTTGGATATTTTTTTATATTGTGTTCGTTATTTCCCACGGGAAAAACTATGTAGGTAAGACCAATCAAGCTTCACCGGACTTCAACGTTAAATAACAAAAAATAAATAAGCGTCACACTTGTACCCATTTGTTATTTTATCACAAAACACACTTGCCACCAGCTACCAACACAAGTGACGGAACGCCAAATGTTTTTCGTCGCACGCGCCACTGTTTGCACAGATGCGCCATTGTCCAATGGTTGTTCGAAATTCAAACTTTTAATTTTGGAACGCAACGTTCTGATGTTGCTGGCCGGTTGCGTGACGTTTTGGTAATAAGATATGCTTGTGTGTGATTGTGATGTCACTTTTTCACTCTTTACTACATAGTTTAAAACAACATCGCTTTCTCTGTCCCTATATCCCTATGTATGCTTGAATCGTTAAAAATACGCAACGGATTTTGATGCGTTTTTTTTAATAGATAAAGTGATTCAAGAGCAAGGTTTATATGTATAATACATGCATAATATTTAAGGATAACCCACAATAACCATTTTCCCGTGCGAAGTCAGGGCGGGTCGCTAGTTAATACTAAGTATAATCAGGAAGTTTATAAATTAATTAACCAGCGGAATGTTGCTAGTAACCCATAGTCAAAATAACCATGAGAGAACTAACAATTTTTTTCATTTACGAAAAATGAATCACCAAAATTTACCCAATAAACACTTTTCTAAATGTATTTAGCAGGAAACTTCACTGTTTACAAAACATTGGAGCACCCTGTATAACAAAGATCCGCGCCCGCAGCGGTAGAGGGGAGGGGGCGTGCGAACTCGCACCTGAGAACATCCTGTATAATTGCGTTCGGAATGACAAGCGTTATGCATTAGACGGGACACCCTGTATCTATGATGGCGGTGTAAGACCATAACACGAAATCGTTATTAATTATAATATACGTAATAAATAGATCGACGGTTAATTTATTTGATACTAGCTTCCCGCCGCGGCTCCGCTCGCGTTAATTGTTTTTCCCGCGGGAATGAGGTATTTTCCCGCGGTAAGAGTTATCCTATATTCTTCCGCAAGGTCTATTCTACCTTTGTGCCAACTCCGCCCGCTTTAAAAAATTTTCCCATGGGAATAAGAAATTTTCCGTAAATCGTAGCCTATATTCTTTCCCAAGATCTATTCTATCTTTGTGCCAAGTTTCACCAAAATCGGTTCAGTAGTTTCGGAGCCTATTAAATAATTATGAATATTTAAGTTTTTTTTTTACGCCTTGTTGGGTTACATTATTGAAGTATTTAGAGAGGATCCCTAATTTTTTTGCAAATAAAATATACCTACTCAGGGTGAATGTAGCTTTCTAATGGTGAAAGAATTTTTACATTCGGCACAGTAGTTTTTGAGTTTATTCTTTATAATATTAGTATGATTAGTATAATTGACATTGTAATTGCTTTTATTTAGTATCCTAACAGCAACCCGACTCCAATTTTATCCTCCGGAATTTTGAAAAATTGATAATTTTCCGAGTTATTATTGTTGGATGGCGGTGCCAATAAGGATGTTGACTGGCCAGTCATAAATGTCATACATAAACAATATTTTATATGAAAAATTAAAGGAAATACTATCTTATGACGTCACAAGCTTGTATTGTCGTTTTTGTACGATTTTTATTTTGAGTTGTAATCAAATCATACAATTGTCAAAAATTGCCCCTACATAAGTTATAGTAATTTCAGATGTTTTATTTCCTACATAGTGTAAGATAATTTATTTTGAATAAAGTCAACATCGCTATTCGCATAGTGGAGCCCCTTAAGCAGACAGCCCACAGACTATATTACGCACTTGGAAAGTACAACACACTACCACAATTATGCGGGTTGAGATAGGCAGGTCGAGGTGATGCGGGCGAAAATGCAGGCGCTTTGATTGCGCTCACTGTTAATTGCCGGCAAGATGCGGGTTGCGGGCTGCCCGCGAATACCAGAGCATATTACAAAAAAAATCAAAAAGTTTTTATTCGAAGTAAGATTTTACAAATCACTTTTTGACGTCAATTTTTAATAAAGTTACTAAGTTTTGCTTAAACCAATACAAGGCTAGCTCTCGTCTCGCACTAATGAAGAATAAATATTTTTTTTGAGGCAATGCGATATTAGTTTGAACAGAGCAGGCGTTTTTATGTATCGACGGGAAAATATCGTATTTGGACAAATTGATAGAAAAAAATAGTGGAGAAAGCAATGTAGACTGGCTAATTAAATAAGTTTCTTTTTGTTAAATGTCAAAGAATATTAATTTAATTTATATGGAAAATAAATTCTAGGCAATACAAATTTATGATTATGACGTCATAGCTTAGCTTTGAAATATTTTTTGCTTTGATTTACGATCTGAAATAGTTCATAATAGCTCTTATGCTAAGTTTTATAAAAGTGGTTTTGGCGGTTTATTTTCTGCACAGTATAAGATAATTAAGAAAATTCTGACTTCAAATGTTGACTGTGTTTTAATCTACGTTGAACCGCGCCGTAGACTTTTTATATTATGGCAAACTAAAGAATTTCAAATCCAAAAACCATACACAAAGTTTTGAAAAGTTCTAGACCTTTAACACACGAATCCGAATTCGAAATTCAAACTTAGAATTCCAGCCAGCTCGTTTATTTAACGTCTTTCTACTTCTTCAACTTTCAAATGTCAGGGGAGTAAATTCCACCCAGCCAGTACGCGACGTTTCGTATTTGCTATTCAGATTTTGTTTAATGACGTCATATCGGACGCCAGCTGTGCCCAAGCCACCTGCGCCTTTATGGAAACTAATAACGCTTTATTTATTTCCCCTACTATATTTCGGTTTGCCGGAAAATTGATTTTCTTTTTCTTTTCTTACCGTCTCGCTTTCCGAGGTGCGTTCGTTTTATGAATATTCAAATTTGTTTCGGTTTTTAATTTTTACCAGTACTTAAATAAAATTTTGGCTCTCTAAAAACATCTAACGCATAGGCAAAGGTTTGCAAAAAAAAGACAAAATCAATAAATTATTCACATTCAAACAAAAAATAACAACATGTAAAAATATACAAAAAATCATTTTTCAATTATTATTTTTTGTTCAGTAATTTATTAACCAGTATATAAAATAAATCAGTAGGTAAACGAAAAAACATTAGGTAAACTATAATTTCACCGCTTACCTCAACGTTTTTGACAGCTGACGGCCTGCAGCTTCCTGTCTTACGCGGCCTTTCACGATAACACTATCAAACCACTAGTTCTCCACAAAAATAACAATAACTAAAACTCCAAATAGTACCGTCTCTAATAAAAGACCTAAAATAAAAAGTTTTATAAAATAAATATGAATTATGTTTTCGAACGCGGCGTGTTTGACGTTTAAATTGGCGGGAACGTGCGTTGCGTAGCGCGCTCGCCGGCCGACTGAAATGAGGGCGGGCGGGAACGAAAAACGGAGCCGGTTTTTTTGCGAAAACTGTTGGGCGGTCGAGATAACTCCAGCGGGCTTATAAAAATATGAGGTAGCTGTTTGAGCGCGGCTTTGCTCGTGTAAATTTGGGTATATAAGTATTAGTTATTGGATTGGATAGGTACCTAACTATAGATGATATATAGGCTCTTTGTTTTAAGCGTAGAAATCAAACAAATCTTTCGTGTTTATTTTAATTATAAATTCCTCACTATTCACAGGGCTGGGCAGTATTTGAAATACTTGTATTTGAAATACGTATTTAAAATACAAATACGTATTTTGTATTTAGTATTTTAAGTACCGAACCAAAAGTATTTAGTATTTTGTATTTTAAATACCGAACTAAAAGTATTTAGTATTTTGTATTGCAAATACATTGTAGTTCAAAATACATTTCAGTCAAATATTTAATGATTAGCTAGGTAATATTTATCCTGTGCTCTTCTGGGCCGGTGGAGAGACTATTTTCACTTGCTGGTTATATTCATTCACCAGCAAGAGGATGTATGTCAGACGAAACATTAAAAAATTTAGTCTTTCTTAAAGGTAACAACTTTTTTGCATCAAGTACGTACGAGTTAAAGTTGGCCTAAAAAACAAACTCCTTAAAAGTATTTTGTAATTTGTATTTTAAATACAGTTATTAAAATACTGTATTTTATATTTCGTATTTTAAATAATTCTATAAAAGTATTTTGTATTTCTTATTTTAAATACATCTAAAACAGTATTTTGTTTTTAGTATTTCAACTACAACTTGATGTGTATTTTGCCCAGCCCTGACTATTCATAATTAAGTACCTATAAGTAGGTAATTATATTTTAAAAACTTTCGGTCCCCAGAGCAGATTTTTTACCCGACTGCAAAGGAAAGGTTATGTTTTTCACGCGTACAACTCTGTACGTATGTATGTGGTATTCTTTATCCCCTTGAATTCTCAAACGGCTCTGGCTGGATGGATTTTAAAGACTGTCTATCGATTCGTCTGAACCATGCGATGGTTATGTACCTATATAAGGCTAGGTTTTGTTTTAACTTTTCATCTTTTTAGTTCGCCGTTTAAGCAGTCGAGTTTTTAGATTTTTTAATTTCTTTTTTTCTTGTCAGGCTTTAGTACCAAAGATCCGGTGGAGATAGAGTTTAGCACATGAAAGTAGACAATGAAAAAACGCGGCAAATTTGAATAAAATCATCCTGGCAACCCCGATTCTATGGATTTACCTAATTTGATACTTAATTCTTTTTTTTTCTATGCAACATTGTTGCTAGTACAATGTTTTCTAATTTCATCTACTGTGCCAAACTCTAAATGTGCCGATTTTGCGGTCGAAGTTTGGATTTAAAAAAAATGTCTATTCAGTGCAAGAACCTAGATAACCTAGAATTATTTTGCCAGACCGAGCCCAACTGAAGTTATGCCCTTGCTCGTGTGGGCCGATTGTTTCCCGCCTATTGTTTTTATAATGCGCGAATTCTGTTTTGACAGGCTCTGTAGTGTAGTGATCTTTTTTGAAAGGTTATTTTATTACAGTGTACCCACATTTTAAAAAAAGGCGGCGGGATTTTTAGATACCGTCGAATTTGTAACCCACGTTCCATACCCGCCAAAACATGTAGGTATAGGTACTTCAGTTTTCAATACATCAGATGGGCGTACTAGTGTGTACTCTATTGGTTGAAAGCATTTGGGGAATGAATCTTGTCTTGAATATAAATACTGCGAACTATTTGCTGCTCCATACAAAATATGAATAACTAACTAGCTTTCCGCCCGCGTTAACAGTTTTTCCCGTGGGAATGAGGCATTTTCCCGTGGTAAAAGGAAGCCTATGTTACTCAGGGTAAATGCAGCTTTTTAATGGTAAAAGAATTTTTGAAATCGGTTTAGTAGTTTTTGAGTTTATTCATTACAAACACACACACATAAAAATACAAATCTTTCCTCTTTAAAATATTAGTATGAAGTATGATATGATAATTTACCTGTAACTGGCACAATGAAAATTTTAAATTAACGTCTCTTGCACGCCGCCACCAAAAAAAAAACCACACAAACCACCAAAATACAATAATATTACTATCTCTTTTAAGCTATTAAATAATTAAAAAACAATATTTTATAAGAGGTTTATTCCGGTGATAAAAGTCCCGTTAACCAAGTCCTGTACCCTGATTCTTATTGGCAAAGCGTACTTCAGTACTATCTCCCTCTCTTTTGGTGCTTTGGGGGAGGCATCGGTATTCTCACTCCTTAAATTATTTTTTTGGCTTCGGTGGCGTCTGTGAATTAAAGTCAAAGTTAAAATAATTTAGGCAGAATTAAAAAAAATTAAAGTCAGACTTTAAAAACTTTTATTGTATCAATTTATGTATTGTTCAGCCATTTGAAGATTATCAGCTCTTTTTTAGATGTTGGAAGGATCAAGTAACGGTTTTGTGTCAGGGCGGGGGTTTTTTTTTTTTAATTTAGTGTTATTTCTGGTTGTTAATAAAAAAAGAGTTATGTTCTTTCTCAATCATAAACAAATTGAATACATACATACTTACCTATAAAGCCTGACCAGAGAAATAAAAAACCTTGTCTGGGGGCGCCACGTGTATGTTTTTTATGTTTATGGCAACAATTTCCGTAATAAAATTAGTTCCATTGAAATTCAGAGTACCTAGAGAAAAATAAGCGAGAGAAATGTATGTAAAAACTTAAGATTCTCACATCCGTTTGCTAAGAATCGCTTAAGTTGATGCCTAAAGTATTTAGGTGAGATTTGGTGAAAATTTTGTTTGCTAGTAACCTCCAGACTTTTTTAAACTGCTTAGTTTCTGCTTACTTTATGAGCCCAATTAGACTGTTAGTGAAGACCAATTCTTTTTTAAGATTTAGTTGTTAGCTTAGGTCTTTCTTAACTACGAAAAGATTAAGACAAGGTTAGTGCAACCAGAGGTCAGTGTCATCATAGTAAAGTTCAGAAAGTCATTGGGAAATTTTATGGTCATTGACACCTGCATACAATGCGCTCATTTTTTTTTCAAACGATACGATGAACCTTTAGGAAATTATCGCAAAATAGGTACGCAATTTGGCATACCGTAGTAGAAGGCGGGGGGAGCGTGTATACAAGACCTTGCCAGACATTTTGGCGTTACATTATAAATAAATAAATATGTGGGACATCTCACACAAGGCCATCTGACCCCAAACTAGGCAGAGCCTGTACTATGGGTGTCAGACAGCTGATATACATTATACATACATATATAAATATACAACATCCAGACACAAGGCAAACACAAGTGTTCATCACACGAATGTTTGCCCTGGGCGGGATTCGAACCCGCGACCTTGTGCTTCGTAGGCAGAGGTACTACCAACTAGGCTACGAGGCCGTCAAAATTATTATTTATAGGTATTTAAAAAAAAAAAATTCTTTTCTAGAGGTCAATGAACTTTTGCCGGATTTATATGAAACAGAATATAGTATTCATCATCATCATTTCAGCCAGTAGACGTCCACTGCTGGACAAAGGCCTCCCCAAAGATCTCCACAACGATCGGTCCCGCGTTGCCCGCATCCAGCGGCTTCCCGCGACCCTTACCAGATCGTCGGTCCACCTTGTATGGGGCCTGCCCACGCTACGTCTATAGTATGCGCACCTGTAATCCTGAGCTCTGTGCGCAGCTATATCGAAGTCCCCGAAGACGTCCTCGCCATCATTGCGCAGGTCTTCCAGCCAGTCCTCGTTGCGGCGGTATTTCGGCTGCTGCTGCGCGGAGCGCCGGCTTGGCAGAGAGATAGATCTGGACAAAATGAGGGTAGATCTGTAAGGCTAGCCTGAAGCACTGTAACCATACAAATCGCGTCCATTTCCATGTTTATTCTTTGTTTTTGTAAAATTATCTTGCCAACCCGAGTAGTTCCGGTAAACTTTGTACTGTAATCTATTCCTGGGTTCCCGCGATACAGGTGTAACCTAGTGCGGGGCCCGACGGTAATTCCTATCAACTGTACAATTTGTTCTTGGAAATAAAGCATTTGTTTGTTTGTTTGTAAAGCCGGCTACACATATCTGCCGTATTTGCCAAACAGAGCGAGGCGCAGTTATGCGCTAGCTAGAGTGAGCGCGGTGATTTGTGTCTCATTCTAACGCATAACTGCGTCTCGCTCTGTTTGGCATACACGGCAGACATGTGTAGCCGGCATAACAAGCGATATCTCACATTTATTTCTTAACTAGCAGTCCGCCCGCGGCTACGCCCGCATTTTTTTATTTTCCGTGCAGTTTCCCGAACGAATGAGATATTCTCCCGTGGTAAAAACTATCTAAAATGTTGACCGGGGAATCTCCGGCGGGGATATAAAATACCTCCATGCAAAATTTCACTCAAATCAAAATCGAAAAGGATGGGTGATGAATGAATTTAATTTTGAAATAATGATATTTAAAATAAGAGCGCAGCTGTCGAATTCAGCTTAATTTAAGTGGGGTGTTTTCACATGTGCAAACTACGCATAAAATCGAAGTTTGACGTCTCTAAAAAGTTGTCAATCTCATGTACCTTTTCGTTTCCCCTAAAAACTTAAATTTAGAAATAGAGGGCATGCCGGAATTGAGTCCATTAAGCCGGCACTACATTCACGACAAAACCCGAGCCAAAAGGGATGCAGTTATGCGCAAAAGTGTGCTCGGTACACCATTGCATCTCATTCTAACGCATAACTGCGTCCCTTTCGGCTCTCGGGTTTTGTCGAGAATGTAGTACCGGCTTTATTTACCTTCTCCCGTTCTCCTCTTCCTTTCCCGCTCTGAACTTGTGTTTGTGCTTCTTGTACACTCCGTTTAGATCGAAGCGGTCATTGTGATCCCCAAACGCCATGTCTGGCTGGAGGCTCATCGGGATGAACTGGCTGAAACAGGGATTTTACTAGCTTATTATATCTTTTGTGCCGTGCAATGGGGACAAGCCATGGTCTAAGAAAACAAGGTCTTGCATTCGGACCACGTGACTGACATAAGCCTACGTCATCATGTGCTGTTCACTGTTCATCCTTGTAGAATGCGTTTTAATAGACAAGGATGAACAGCGCATGATGACGTAGGCTTGTAGACACACACATGCTTACACTGTTTAACACTTTGGCTGCTGAAAACTCAACGTATAATTAGTCGTACGTAGTGGTCGTATCAAGTGCGCGCGCGAACCCGCCTTGCCTTGCGGGTGCCCTGCAAAAGCCCGCTCAGATGTTGCTGCGTCCATTTTTACTTAAGTAGCTCCAGTATAGACGAATATTTTTAAGTATCCAGGCGCACCGTAGGCGTTTTACAAATAGAGATCAGCAGCCTTAAATCGGCTGTCAGACACGTAAATGGCCAATGATGACGAACAAATAAAATGTTTGCTTTTACCGTCTAGCGTTTCTCCTCCCGCCAGACCGCAGTCTCTCGCTATACTCGTTGTGCAAGGCCACTATTGGGTCGGACTCGTCTTGCCAATGCTTCTCCCCCTCTTGCATTCCCAGGAACTCAAACTGGCTGAGCACCGCCGGGAGACACAAGATGAAGATCTGGAGGAGCTGTAGACGGAGATGTGGTAATAGTACTACTTGGAAGTATTTCCAAGTCACACTCTGATCATAAAAAGTGGCAGTCTTTCTCGTTCATATGGGAACCGAAAAGAACGGAGAAGAGTAGTTCTAATTTTGAATTGTCTGAACAAATTATACTCTCCGAGACGCAGAAACATTTGGAGAGTCAACGGGCACTTATCCGAAGACCACGCTGAGGGTAAATCTTGAATATTGTTCTGTAGTGTGGAACCCGCACTATGATGTCTATGTGAAGCGTCTCGAAAGTGTACAAAAAAGATTCTTATGGCACCTATCGTTCAGCTGCTTTGTGGCAAAAAAGATCCCTGATTATCAGTCTGGTCTTGATTATTTTAAAATTGAATCGCTTTGTAGTCGTAGACACTTACTGGATAACCTTTTCTTGTGGAAAACTGTAAATGGTTTTGTTGATTCCCCGTCACTGCTCGCTGATATCAATTTCTGTGTCCCTTCTCGTTTGCACGTAAAGGTAAATATACTCTTTTTGCGGAAAAGATCGCTAGAACGAATCTAGGTCACTACTCTCCCTTGAATAGATTAATGCGACAGTATAATACCTTAAGTAAGCTAAAGGATATCGATATATTAAGCGACGGTATTGGGGGGTTCAGGAATGCCATAAATCCTCTTTCTAAAACGCACTAATGTAGATCATTCTACACTTGCATTATAGTTTTTTTTATTTTCTCTGTTTGATTATATTTTCCAGATAGGATCTGAATCGATTAAAAATGTAGAATGGTGCAGTCGGGAGCGGGCTGAACTAAACACTTGGCACTTTGTACCGTTGTTGTGTCTGTTGAGTCAGGGATGGAGTCGCGATGCACGTTTTTGGTTTCGCCTGCACTTGACGGTATCCGTTCGGTTTCTCTAACAATTACATTTAGAATAAGCATGTCGTCATTGCCTATAATTGGGATAACACTTAGTTTTTATTATGTGTAGATTTAATTTAATTTATGTTATGGTGTATTATCTCGTTGGCAATCTGTTTTATAAAATAAAATAAAATATAATAAATTAAAGGGTAAATTCCATGAAATTCTGGAGTGTCGTCAACTAGCAGAGGTGCGGGGTTAACTCAGGATTTTTATTGCTCCAAATGTCATGCAGGTATCTATTGGTGTCTTTTTATTGGTCGAAACTGAAATCAAAGACATCTCAGTGCCAATCACTGAAGTGTTGACAGGATCAGCTGCCCCTGCTGTAACATCAGCTGCTGTAACATGCAGTGCTTTGACAAAAGTTTGTCGCACGAGAAACCCGCCATATTGAAAATATCCTCCAATAGGATAAGAGAATACGCACGACAATGGGGCTAATTCGGTATTGCACCCGCCTTATCTTAACTAATTTTAGTTCATTTTTGACAGGACTTAACAAATCTTGACACGATTAACGTTCGGATACACATTATCTCGCTCTGTGCACGCTCCTGCAATGTTTTTTTTAACAGAAAGGCAAAGGTATAAAGTCATGCAACCTTAATCCGCGATAAAGTGAACGTTAGGGTGACGTTAGTGAATCGAACGCACGCGCAACGAAACGCAACTTAGTATGTGTTACGTTCCGTTTTAGTTTCGGAAATTAGAAAGGACATGGATTTTTTCTGCGTATAACAAAAACGAAATAGCAAAAAAGAACTTATGGTCGATTTGTTGTACAGTAAGCAGCACATGCGGCTGGACATTATGACCTTGAGAGCGCCCGTATTCCGTAGTGGTAGGGGTGAATTTCGTAGTGCAAGTGTCCAACTGCATGTGCTGGCTTCTGTACGTACTGTTAAGTGAAGGTTAAGCTGTGCCAACGCGATTGCGATTCTGTTCCTTATTCGATGGACATAAGAAAGGTGCAAAATCCAAAGTTATCTGCTTAGCATGCTCTTGCTTGTACGATTTATGGAGTTTTTAACTGAAAGACTCGACCGACCCCGCTGACCTGACCGAGGATGAGCTATTCAGTAAATATTCAGGATTAACGAAAGAAGATTGGCTGAAGCAACTCATCACTATTTAATTTTTTCCCGATTTCCTAGTTTGTTAACCTCAAAACTTACAAAATATATTAAGTCTACACCTAAAAAAACTGAACTAAATTAAGGCCATTTTAAGATCAAAACACCTAAAAATGACAGATAACGAACTAAAAATGACAGATGAATGGTCGTTCCCGAATAGCTAAATGGCGTTAGTTCAACTTATTTTTAGTCCTGTCAGATTCCATACAAAATTAAGTTAAGTCGTGCGTTCCGAATAGCTAAATGTGTCATCTGACACATCTTAACTAAATTTTAGTTAAATTTTAGTTAAGATTAGTGCATTGGCACCAATATTATGTCTGTCACGCGTTAGAAGGGCAGGTCGTCTTATATTACGTCTGTATTATGTTAGATATCTTTGTCGGTCGATGACCTTAGGACCAATACAAAGAAAAATACCACTAATATATGAAAAATATAGATAATACCTAATCTTACCATTTTCAGCCCAGTATTTTAACTCGCATCATACTTCAAGATTATTTCAAGACTATTTTATTGCATTCGTAAAATTAAATCAATAAATGTAACGACTTTTAGGATTGATTGGATTTTGTTGAAAATTATTTTCTGATGCTCTGTGAAATCTTGTAGTTTCAAATATTGATTGATATCTACTAATTTAAGTATATATTTTTTATGAATGTGGTACTTAGCCGTGGTAAAATATAAAAGTAGCCTAGATGCAACCTAGATGTTAATCCAAGGTAGTCCACACAATATTATGCACTAAAACCATGAAAAAAAAATTTCGCGCCCAAAATTTTTTCTTTCTTCATGATTTAAACAGTAAAAACCATAGAGTAAGGAATAAAAATTGACAATCGTATGCCGCAAGGCCCGTTGTAAAGAGTCTGTTCTGTATTTATATTGTAACCATCTTTGTAACCTACAATGACGAATAAATAAACTATTGTGATCAATTTTACCAAAATACAAAAAATACATTAACTTCTCCGGTCTTTGTAGGGAATAAAATTAAAAAAATTAATGGTAGTAACTTCTTTTTGTTTTCGAGAAAAATTTCTTTGCACAACTTACTCAAAACCATTGCTTGGGCCTTGGGCAAGTCCTTTCAGTAAACGTGCCCCGCAATTTAAAATCCGATAATGTTTCTAAAAATAGGTTTTTATTTTCGAGTAGTAGGTACCGTAAGGTCGGACATTATGGGGAAGGGATATTTCGGGAAAGGGACATTGTGGGAAGGGAACATTCTGGGAAGGGACATTTTGGGAAGGGGGCATCCAGGGAAAGGGCCGTTTTGAAACCAGGGGACATTTTGGGAAAGGGACATTATGAACCTGAACGATATGATTTAAACGTATAATTTTCGAGCACGCATAACGTATTTAACGATGCACTATATTAAGCCCATATTTCTTAGTTCTAATACAGTAGCCCAAAGGGCGGACAAAGATACCCTCTAGGGTCAAAGTGACCCGACCTTATCGGTAGGTAATCTTTTAGTCATGATATCATACCTTGAATGGATTTGGAAAAAACATAATATTCGAAAGTGTTTAAGTGCACTTGGAGTCTTATAATTATGAACAAGATCAGACTTTACATAGGTCCAAGCACAACAACACTAGACTTTACATATGATAGGTCTAAGCATAGAGTACAAGTTGCCGGCAACCCTCCTGTTATGTAAATGTAATGATCTTTTACTAAAGGAAAAATCAAACGCTACACGCGTAACCGCAGGGTACAAGTAATTAAGACAAGAAACATCTGTACATACATTATTTGACGTAACATAAGTCGCGAAGGACCAATACAGGTGTTTCGCAGTCCCTATAATGTACTGTTTGTACAACTGCGAAATGAGAATTGAAAATAACAATTCGAACACGCGCCGTTCCGATGTCAATATTTTGTTTTCTGTTAATGTCACACCATTTTAAATATTAATAAAAAATATTATTATTTTTTACTTACCGAAAGAGTTATTAATAAAATGTAGGTACCTATGTAATTTAATGCGATTAAAATAAAAAAATATCATTCAATTAAAGAATCCAAAACCGAACTCCGACAAGACACTACTCCGACAAAACCACAGAATAAATAATAGTACTAGGTAACAAAACATAAAACCTAACCTAACCTAACCTAACGAACTTGTCGGAGTAGTCTTGTTGGAGTTCGGTCCTTAAACCGCAATTAAATTTGTTATAGATCAAATAAACATGCTGAAATCAGGACTAATGCGGCTGAAGGTAGGTCTAGATAATAATGCTAAAACCAATTGTAAAGAACAGCATGCTTAATAATTACCTATCTAAAAAACACTCAGTAACTGAAAATAAAGAAAATATTATGGTTTACTTTAAGCCTAACGAGCTGCATGTCCGGTGAAGCTTGATTGGTCGTACCTTTTCGATACAAGCATAGGTCAATTAAAAAAAAAAAAAAAGGCTGACAATGGTAAAAAAAGTAAATAAAAATGCATCTTGATGCGTGACACATTTTAAACCCATATGGGTTTCAGTTCATAATGTAAGTATGTACAATTTGTAAAATATTTACAATAAATAAATTTAAAAAATGGTGATAAAAAATCATTGATGACAGAATTTAGGTTACATTTTGCTGAGGAAAAATGGCTTATTCGAGAAGGAAGTACAACAGCGAGAAACGGTATGGCTTGATGCAATGCAAACCGCAATCCGCTAAGCCGGAGAGCACGAATGAAAACGTAGCACAGAGACAGTTTTATTAATTTGCCTTTAAAGTAGTAAGGAACTACCGAAGGGAGATATTTAGGTACCTACTTATCGTCACTCGGCTGAGAAAACCTCGTAAAGGACAGCTTTTGTCAAATTCCTTTTTTTACAAATTGGACAAAAAAACGCGCAGTATTTGCGCTGCTATAAAATTAACGCATTTGTTTTAAAGCTCAAGATAATCATATTATAATAATAACTAAAAACTACAGAATTATTATTTACCTAACATACTTTTTTTTCAGTAGTTAGTTTTTTGTGTCTCCTGTAAAAGATTTTTTGAAAGTATTAAAGTGGTTTTCTCAGACGGGTGACGTTATATCATTCGAAAATTTAGATCAAACTTCACATTTATCTACGTATCGTTCCGAAAACTAAACGTCCTCACAAAAAATAAGCCCCAAGTTTCCCTCAATTTCGCGGAAATTCGAGGCTTTGCAATAAAACGGGCTGAATGCTGGCTGAATGTAATTAAAATGGCATCACGCGGCACACGCGCGCCATCTGTGAGCGGACGTGACGTCGCCGCCGCCGCCATTTGCATTTTTTTCCCGCGCGCGCCAACCGCTTAGTGCGTTCAGATACTACTTAGCAGATTGCTTGCTGTAACTTTAATAACTAGGGTAGGGTAGGTAGGTACTGATTAAAATGGTATCTGATCTTTCTGAAATTGCGTTTCTTTGTGTATGTTTTTTTAATTTCTAATGCAGATAGATTTTTTTGGCTATTATGTACAGGAAGACGCTACGTGGACAGGTGACATCAATGGTGGACTCGACGTTTTGATAAGTTGCGATTAGGCGTTTAATTCTGACAGTGCATAATCTTTGGGGAAGGCCTTTGTCCAACAGTGAAAATCTACAGGTTGAAATTATGATGATGATAATGATGATACTTGCTTATTTATCATCATATTTCAATGCTTATCATGTAGGTTTTGAGGTTAACGTGTCTCACAAACCCTGGTGTTGGAAATTATTAAGTCGCCTAAGGCACATGGCTAGTATATAACGACTACATCCGTAGACAGTAGCCGGGACCAATGGCTATACGTGCCTTCCGAGGCACGGACGGAATCACTTTTGTTTTCAGACAATCAGCCTACAAATCCTGCAATGTCCTAACCAAACTGGGCAAAGTCTCGTAAAGTGATATTTGTTTGACGATAGCCCCACCAAGATTCGAACCTAAAACCTCCGTAATGTGGCTACGGAGGCTGTCCTGCATTATGATGATGATTATGATGATACTTGTTCTTCTTAGTCGGTACACTCTTGCCAGAGTGGTCGTGGTCATCATTGTGAATTACGATGAGTGATGATCTGGGTGAGACGGCTCCACTCGTCGCGGACTTCCTTTCCGAACCTGACGACGAAATCACTGATGCAGTTAAAGGAGCCAAAGAATTTAGATTATACCTAACAGAATGCCCTTCTTGTAACGAATACCCTTAAGGTAACAACACCCGTACCCGCTGTCGGGGGCGCGGCCATAACCAAAATCTAAATTGATAACCAGAGACGGAGCCCCTCAGGCGTCGTCTCCTTTACGACGTTTTTCAGTATCGACGCGCTAGGCCGTGGTCCGAGGCTCCCTCGAGCCGCCCCTAGACACGTTGGTATATATGACTTTTTTGGGGTAGAGTCTCCCACTCCCCCGCAAGTCCGGTGAAGCTTGATTGGTCGTACTTTTTCGACACAAGCATATGATAGGTCAATTAAAAAAAAAATCCTCGCGGACTGAAGCTTTCCGGATGCACTTGTGAACTGAGCATTCAGTTGCGGCCTTTATCTACTCTGTCCACCCCATTGGCGATCTGCCACGTGGTCTGGTGCCTTCAACTTTCCCCAGTACCACGAGACGCTCTATGGAGTCACTACCACGATGAGAGATATGGCCGAAAAAGGTCGAAATGCGAGACTGCACCACAGACTGCACTGTAGTTGGTTAACGCTGTCTGATGTCAAGTTCCGATGATGATGATAATAAAATAATAGTTTAAATAATGATGTTGATAATAATAACACAAATTAGAAAAATGGCGGCGCCAATAATTAGTCTAATATTTTGTGATAATACGAGTAATCATCTTAAATTAAATTAGCGTAAGAACATCGGTGGCTAACGTAGTGTACCTATAGAGCTGTTGTTTCCAATCGTAAGTCGATCATAACTTTGAAAGTTTTGAATCATAAATTTTGTATTTGCATCAGTGAAAGCCATGATTGTATATTTTTATGGCCGATTTGGAAATTAACCGTGCTTATATGAAGTTTACAGTATCATTTTTAAAGACTATTTTACACAAAAAGATATTCTGAATTATATTATTTATTTGAAATCATTAAAGATATCGAGTAAAAAGAATTGTAAATTATTGTTCATTTTTAAAGGGCAAATAAATTCTGAAACAATTGAATAAAACACATGAAGAATAATGGTAAGTCAGTCTCGGTAATTATCTTTTTCCTTCGAGAATCAGGTGATTCAGCCGGCAATGTCCTAAACAAACTGGGAGAACTCTTACAAAGTGATATTTGTTGGACGAGTAGGTACCCTACCGGGATCCAAACCTGAAACATAAAAAAGGACAAAACGCGAGGTGAACATTTTACCACAGAGACTGTTGTTTCAAACGTGTATTCATTTCAGATATTACTCTTTATTGTCAGCATATCAGCACCAATTCTCGGCGTATATGTCGACCAGCGTTTGGGAATAGAAGAAGATATCAATGGTAAACAGGAGGAGAAATTTGACGATTCCCTAATCCCCAATCACAACTTCAGAAAACAGAGAGGCAACTTCTTCTCTGGATGGAGAAGGTTTGAAGGCGATGATGGAAAGCATCCTGTGTTCCAAGACTCTTATAAAGATCTCTTCTCGAAGCTCAGAAGAGATTCTAGAAATGCTACTCAGTACAAGGGAAACATAGCAACACAAAGTACGTACTTACAGCCTACCTATCTAATCTAATAATCGGCGTGTCTGTACATTGATTTGTTTTTCAAAAAACTTATTGTAGGTGATAAAGGGAGTGTAGCTGAACACAAAAATACAAGTTTTGAAAAAATGTCCGTCTGTCTGTCTGTCTGTTTGTACACGCTAATCTCTGGAACTACTAGACGGATTTTATTGAAACTTTACAATAATATAGCTTATACATCAGAATAACACATAGGCTACTTTTTACCGCGGGAAAATACTTGTATCCCACGGGAATTAGACCCTTTAGATTTTCAACGCTTCAAATGACGTATCTTATTACCACAGACAATGAAATCATCGACGTAAAATTCCGGCAGCTCAAACCAAACCGAAGATCCGGAGGTGATACGAACTTTGCCTACCACGACAATATGGAAAGTGGCGATTTCGGCGATGTACAGGACTATGAAAGAAACTTACAAGCTCTAGTAAATAAATCGCACAGAAAGAAGAATTCCCGTAGAATTAATATCAATGAAGAAGAATACGATAAAGCTGAACAGAAAAAGCAAATATATGATTGGATCAAGAAACATAAGCACAAAGAGGAGCAGATTTTATTTCATCACGCAGTGCCAATTCGCTTAAGAATAAGTGGTTATATTCGGCCTCAAGAATAAATAAATTAATAAGTGTTGTAGTGTAGTGTACCCATTTTTAATTGTTTTATTCAAGTTATCTACCTTATGCTCACGTCACGGTAGGCTTCCTCGCATCAAAATATTGTCATTCATAATTATTTATTTTGTGAAAATATGCATTTTAGACATTATACCAAATCGTTGTAGGTGCACACACACATACATACATAAAGTCACGCCTCTTTCCCGGAGGGGTAGGCAGAGATCACTTCCTTCCACTTGCTACTATCCAAACCACCAAACACTCTATGTATGTATTGTCATATTCTATATCTCCTATGAAAGTTGGGTCAGTAGTTTAAAAAAAGAACCTTTTAAAATATTTTGCTTGTCGTTACTAACTCCTCGCTCTGATCCCATACTTCAACCAGAGGTTTTATATCAACTATACATTTTACTTTCACACCTTGTAACGTGTACTTTTAACCTCGCAGGGATTTTCTGACAGTTAGAATTAAGAAAAAAAATAGTAAGAATATGTTCCGTCCGAAGATGGCATTAGTACAAGCCGGGCCGGGCGTGGAATATGGACCAGTAAATGTTAACGAAATTATTTTAATCTTAAAAAAATGTTCAATAATAGTATTCCCAATAAGTTTCTTCAGTCAGTTGTATTACCTAACTCAAAATGTCAATAATAATTTTTTTTTTTTTTGCTAATGGCATAGCCACTTTTTTTAACTGTGAAAAGGTACTGCCAATCAAGATTCACCGGACTTAACATACAATACAATACAAAATACTTTATTGACACCAAAAAAACACAAAGTAACAAATTAAAAATACATACAGGAGTCAAAAGGCGGCCTTATTGCTAAGTTGCTAAACATAGCAACACAACATCCTTACTTAAACTAAAATCATCTATCGGACTACTTGGATGCATTTGTTTTTCTTTTATATTCGGTGTTTTCAATCGATTCAGTTTTGTAAAATTTCATTGTAGTAGGCATGGTCTAAGAAAACAAGGTCTAACCATTAGACACGAGCCTACGTCATTTCTACGTCATTTTGCCTATTCATCCTTGTCGAATGCGTGTAATAGACAAGGATGAAATGACGTAGGCTTGTGTCAGTCACGTGGTCTAACGGTTAGACCTTGTTTTCTTAGACCATGGTTGGTAGTAGCGCAGTTGAAGGAATTGACAAAGACGCGAAGTCTTGGGTCTAACCACAAAAAGGTTAAACACGGATTAAACGTGTGTCTAAATATCTGGTACGAAAAATATCGTAAGACGCTATTCGTTTAATGGAGTCCCTAAACCATAGTTATATTATAATGATGTGCTTTAGTCATTATGGGTATAGATAGATACTGTTAGTACGTAAATTGATTTATCCATGGCCTAAGAAAACAAGGTCCAACCGTTAGACCACGTGACTGACAGAAGCCTACGTCATTTTGCGCTGTTCATCCTTTCCTTGTCTATTAACACGCATTCGACAAGGATGAACAGCGCAAAATGACGTAGGCTTCTGTCAGTCACGTGGTCTAATGGTTAGACCTTGTTTTCTTAGACCATGATGGATTTATCGCAGTCAATCGATCAGCAGATTATTAAATCGAGTTCTAATGTCACGCAAATTTCCCTTCCAATTCTACGCCAATCAAAAATAACAGTCATAATCGTAATCAAGAGTAACAGCCGAAGAAATGCGATTATTAAAAAAAAAACTAAAATATTTCTAGTAAAATGATACCTACAAATTTTCAATAGAACACAAAGTTTTCTGTAAAAAAATGATATCTGTTACGATAATAACGGCTTTGCTTATCGGAATGTCGTCAGTTAGCAACTCACAAACTAACACAACCCTAAGTACGGCAGATGTGGCAGCATTAAGTGAGGCAGTTGACGAAATTGTATCAAGTACGGATTTAAGCGATGACGATATAGGTCCACATCACTGGGCGCCCTTCGAGGGCCTTACAAGAGATAATAAAAACATGAATGGTGAAGATGGCAGGCCACGATCACGAAGAAAACGTTCTGCATATGAAGATAACACTAATCAGGTCTTAAAAAATATTCTCCGCATGTGTGTAAAACCTGAGGTTTGCAAAGAATATGACAAGATAGATCGTCCACCGATATGCGATATATGTGAAAGGATTAAGAAAAAGAAAGAAAAGATTACAACATTTGACGATTATCTCAAAGACCATGTTCTTCATTTTAATGGTAATAAAACAAATCCACTGAGAGTGGGTAAGAACTTCAAATTTTATATTTGTGACTGTAATGACCAAGGTGCTCTGGAAGATAAAATACCGACGATGTTAAGGGTGAAACTTTCCAACACTTTGAGAGCTAAAAATGATATAAGTAAAGCTTTAACAAAATCGATAAACAGATATCTTCGAAAAACCACCCGCCGCCATTCCATTTTTAGTAAAGACAAAGGTGCACGTAACGTCAAAGTTGATGTAGTAGATATTTTAGGTCTCAAAACAAACAGAGATGACGAAGATTCCGATTCAAAAGATGTGATGCGATGTTCTTGTAGTCATATAACAACTACATTAGAAAATAGCAGTAAGCTGGGACGAAAAGACTCGATAGCCATTATAAAAAATCCTAATAGATGTGGTTGTAGCAATGAGTTTGAAAGTAAAAAACTTTCTAGATGTGGTTGCGGTAATAATCTGGCAAGATGTGGATGTGGAAATGGTATTGAAGATAATGATTTGACGTCGAGTAAATTTAGTTTAAGATGCAAATGTCCAAGGCGTAAAGAGCGTCGCATTTATCCCTATGTGCCCGACTACTATTATGGCCATGCTCATATAAAAAAAAGCATGAGGTCAAGAAATAAGTTGTCAAATGCACGGGATCTTTTAAGGTGTGATTGCAGTAATAGCCTTGGAAGATGTGGTTGTGAAGAAAATCTTGAAAGATGTGACTGTAACCAGAATCTGGACACCGGTAATTTACTAAAAATATTGAAAATTCCTTTGGGTAACTCGCGCAACAGAGAAAGCAAAAACAGAAATGTGCAATATTATGGTCAAAATTACATACAGAAATTAATTCGGTCAAATAGTGACCTGTCAAATAAATTGGATCCTTCAAGATGTGGTTGCGGTAATAATCAGGCAAGGTGTGGATGTGGTAATAACATTGAAGATAATGATTTGGCGTCAAATAAAGTTAGTTTAAGATGCGATGACCCAAGGCGTAAAGAGCGCCGCTTTTCTCCCAATGTGCCCTACCATTATTATGGCCATGCTCATATAAAAAAAAGCATGAGGTTTAGAAATGAGTTGTCAAATGAACTGGATCTTTCAAGATGTGATTGCAGTAATAGCCTTGGAAGATGTGGTTGTGATAAAAATATTGCACGATGTAGCTGTGAAGAAAGTCTTGAAAGATGTGACTGTAACCAAAATCTAGACACCGGTAATTTACTAAAAATATTGAAAATTCCTTTGGGTAATTCGCGCAACAGAGAAGGCAAAAACAGAAATGTGCAATATTATGGTCAAAATTACATACAGAAATTGATTCGGTCAAATAGTGACCTGTCAAATAAATTGGATCCTTCAAGATGTGGTTGCGGTAACAATCAGGCAAGATGTGGATGTGGTAATAACATTGAAGATAATGATTTGGCGTCAAATAAAGGTAGTTTAAGATGCGATTGTCCAAGGCGTAAAGAGCGTCGCATTTTTCCCTATGTGCCCTACCAGTATTATGGTCATGCTCATATAAAAAAAAACATGAGGTCTAGAAATGAGTTGTCAAATGAACTGGATCTTTCAAGATGTGATTGCAGTAATAGCCTTGGAAGATGTGGTTGTGATAAAAATATTGCACGATGTAGCTGTGAAGAAAGTCTTGAAAGATGTGACTGTAACCAGAATGTAGACACCGGTAATATACTAAAAATATTGAAAATTCCTTTGGGTAACTCGCGCAACAGAGAAAGTAAAAACAGAAATGTGCAATATTATGGTCAAAATTACATACAGAAATTGATTCGGTCAAATAGTGACCTGTCAAATAAATTGGATCCTTCAAGATGTGGTTGCGGTAACAATCAGGCAAGATGTGGATGTGGTAATAACATTGAAGATAATGATTTGGCGTCAAATAAAGGAAGTTTAAGATGCGATTGTCCAAGGCGTAAAGAGCGTCGCATTTTTCCCTATGTGCCCTACCAGTATTATGGTCATGCTCATATAAAAAAAAGCATGAGGTCTAGAAATGAGTTGTCAAATGAACTGGATCTTTCAAGATGTGATTGCAGTAATAGCCTTGGAAGATGTGGTTGTGATAAAAATATTGCACGATGTAGCTGTGAAGAAAGTCTTGAAAGATGTGACTGTAACCAGAATCTAGACACCGGTAATTTACTAAAAATATTGAAAATTCCTTTGGGTAACTCGCGCAACAGAGAAAGCAAAAACAGAAATGTGCAATATTATGGTCAAAATTACATACAGAAATTGATTCGGTCAAATAGTGACCTGTCAAATAAATTGGATCCTTCAAGATGTGGGTGCGGTAACAATCAGGCAAGATGTGGATGTGGCAATGGTATTGAAGATAATGATTTGACATCGCATAAAGATGGTTTAAGATGCGGCTGTCCAAAGAAACTACTGCGTCCCCATGCATCCAATTATAATTATGGCAGTGCTCGTATAAAGAAACTCCGCTCAAATAGTGATTTGTCAAATGCGCTGAATCTTTTAAGGTGTGATTGCAGTGACAGCTTTGGAAGATGTGGTTGTGATAAAAATATTGCTAGATGTAGCTGTGAAGAAAGTCTCGAAAGATGTAGCTGTAACCAAAATCTAGACACTGGTAATTTGCTAAAAATATTGAAAATTCCTTTGGGTAACTCACGCAACAGTGATAGCAAAAACAGAAATGTACAATATTATGGTCAAAATTACATACAGAAATGGATTCGGTCAAACAATGACCCACTAAACAAATTAGATCCATCAAGAT
This sequence comes from Teleiodes luculella, assembly GCA_948473455.1. Lineage (NCBI taxonomy): Eukaryota > Metazoa > Arthropoda > Insecta > Lepidoptera > Gelechiidae > Teleiodes > Teleiodes luculella. The sequence continues at coordinate 11,864,733 of OX419603.1, forward strand.
GTGGTTGTGGTAAAAATATTGCTAGATGTAGCTGTGAAGAAAGTCTCGAAAGATGTGGCTGTGACCAAAATCTCGATACCGGTAATTTACTAAACACATTGAAAATTTCTACCGGAAACTCACGTGATAGCAATAATAATAACAGAAATGTGCAGTCGTCTGACAGATCGGATTCTGATTCAACAAGCAGCTTTGAATCAAATAAAATTAATAAAGATTATGGCGACTTAACCAGGAATTACCATGAAATGACAAATATAAAATACCAAGGATCACAAGGAGACCAAACTTTAAGAAATATCTCATATGAGAACAATAAACTTAATGCAAATGTACCAAAACTAAAGGAGATTTTAAAGAAATTAATACATGGTCATGGAAACAAAAAAACAATCACGAGAGGTAAGGACAGTTACAAAACAAGAGGAATCAAACAAAAAGGAATAGGACATTACGAAAATCTAATAAGAAATAAATATGTACTAGACTCCGGAATATACCAACCAAAAATAAAATTCTTAAAAAATTATAGGAGACACAAAAGAAGCACCGAAACTAGATATAATAAAATAGGTAACCGTCGAGACCAAAGACGTTCTGGCCTTCAGGTAATAAAACTTAACAGACAAGTAAAAATCTACAAAAAACCACATTCACATAAAAATATTCATGTAGTCCAACATTTTCCAAACCTACTCGTTGCTGATGATGAACTCGTTGATAATACTTATAACAAAGATAAACTTTTCGATAACTTTAACACTAATGACACGTTAATACGATGGCCAAAAGTAAGAAATGATCCATCAGACTACTATCGTAAACCAAAGCAAAAAAAGTCATTTGACTTTAGTAACGTTAAAGACCATCAATCTGAAAATAAAATGATTGCACATGCAAACAAAGAGAAGGCGTCTCGACATGAACTGGGTAGAGAAACTCACGGCGACGTTAATTTCATAGAACAAGTGATTAATAGATTGAAAACTAAATACAAACTATCAGACGACGTATCCGTTGAAGTATTAGATTTAAAAGACTTACAAAATGCGGGTAAATCGGAATTGCAAAGAAAAAGTAAAGATGGCAACAAAAAACAAAAGAAAACCGAATTTTTAGACACGTTAAAACTTGATATTCAAAACCCAGACCTTCTCGATACAGGTTCTTTCAAAGAATCCCTAGAAACCCGGAGTGACAAATTATATGATATCAATAAAGAGTACAAAATTAAAAATAAACTCTCAAGCGCCTCAAAGAAAAACGATATAATCGGTTTTCACCTCGTAGAAAGGTTAAGAAGTCATGATAGTAAGGAAACGAAAAAAATTAAGAATAAAATGAAAAATGCAAATGAACTAAAAGAAATGTTCATTTCTGATGTCATGAACTATGTTACCAAAAAATCTTCAATAATGCCTTCATTCTTAAATAACAGCCAGGCAAAATTTGTAAAGAAAATATCAAAGGAACTCAAAGACAAGTTCAACACAGAAGAGCTAAGAGCACAAATAATTGATTTATTGTTTTCAAATTCTGCTGGTTACGGAACACGGGCTTTAAGTAAGTCGAATGAAAGTTCGCGAAACCTAATTGACGCACATAATTATATACTTCAAGATAACAAAGCTTTATCAAGTTCGCAAGCAAGTAAACAAAAGAAAAAGAGTCAAAATATTGATCAACAAATATTTCTACAGAATCTTTTTCATGGAGCTCCCTCCGGAACAGCCCATTTTCAAGATTTTAAAATGAAAAAGAATGCTCGACTTTCGAACGGTAACAAAAACCAATTTCAGATTAAATACATTCGACGACTTCCTACAGATCTGAATAAAAACTTACAAATTCCCGCCTCCTATAATGCCGATGTATTAGACAGTAACGAATATATCAAAAGCAGTGAATTATACGCCCTTCAGGATTACCTTCGCCTACTGGAAGAGACCAAGAATGAACTTTTATATTCAAAGAATGTTAAAATATCCAATGAAATCCAACAAATTATCAATAAACTCAGAACTAAATATGGGGCATTGAATCATAAAGATACAGATAAGATTCATACATTAGAAGCGTTAGATCCAAATGATAGGCTCGATAATATTCAGCAAATTATTAATAACTTAAAGAAAAAATACAGAGCTCATAGTTCTAATGAAGCCTTCCCCTTGAATAGAGACAAAATTTATGAGAAAAGAGTTGATTTAGCACTTGATGACTATCTTCACGAACTAAAAGCAACAAAAGAACGATTCATTTCTAATAACAACGAGGACAGTGAAATTGAGAACGCTGATACAGCCAACGATATTCAAAAAATTATAGACAATTTAAATCACCACAATAAAAAGAAATCAGATTCTTATAAATACGAATTATTAGAACCAAAAACAGATTTATTAGGATCGAATAGTTGGAAGAATGTTTACCCGGTATTAAAACTCATTAAAAAAGGAAAAAAAGTAACTTTCGATTTGAACAATGTACAAACAATGCGTCATTGGAAAGCTAGTAAAGACAATGAACATCGGAATATAAAGCAAACATTAGTATCTGATGTGATTAAGTACATTAAAAAGAAAACTACAAATCGGCCAACGTTCTTAAACAAAGATCAGATTAGACAATTAAAGGAGTTAACCAAAGCGTATAAAAATGAAAATAACGATAGTGAGCTTGAGGATGAAGTATATAATTTATTATTTGGAGGGAACACAAAAAAAAAAGTTGAAAGAGCCGAGGTTAGTTTAGGTCAACCGTCAATAACAGAGCAGTTGAAAAAAGGTCATCGTTATAAGAATGTTAAAGTTACAATTAATAAAGAACCCCCGCCGGAGCAAAGTACTCTAAATTCTCGACTGTTACGATATCAGTTGGAAAAGGCATTAGAAAAACTAAACTTGAAACACCTGCGTAGAAACTCAAATTTAAAAGAAAATTACGGATTCCCTTTTCAGATGGATTTGGAGTTTTTGGGTCAAGTTCAGCAATAGACGTCTTTAAAATTAATTGAAAAATAAATCTGTTATAATAAATAATTATTCGTTTCAGTTTCATTATCTAATAATAAAACTGTAGAGGTCCAAAATCTGTACATAGAAAACAAAATGCTTAAAACCGAGTCAGGGGGTGTAAGAAGTGAAAAAATATAAATTTGTTTTTTTTTTTCAAATTTTTTGTTTCTCTGTTAGTCTGTTTGTCTGTTTGTACGGGCAAATCTCCGAAACTACTGGACGGGGCTTGTGGCCCCTAATTGGGGTAGAGTCTTCCGTTCCGCTCCCCCGCAAGTCCGGTGAAGCTTGATTGGTCGTACCTTTTCGACACAAGCATAGGTCAATGCAAAAAAAACGGATTTAAATGAAATTTAGTATGGTGGTACCTTATATCCCAGCCAGGTCAACAGATTAGATACTTTTTATCCCGGGAAATTAAAGAGTTCCCGTGGGATAATTAAAAATTATGGTAACTTACTACATACACTACTTACTATACTGCCCAGTACATTGTAGGGGCTAATCTCCGAAACTACTATAGATCAATTTAAATAAAATTTTGCATGGTAGTACCTTATATCCCCAGTCAACCTCTTAAATACTTTTTATCACAGGAAAATATCTCATTCCTACTGGAAACTGTGCATGCACGGAAAAGACGAAAGACAACGCGGGTGTAGCCGCGGGCGGACAGCTAGTTAATAAATAATAAGTTAGTTAGTTAGTTTCATTATAATAATCTATGCTATGGGTAGATACTTAATATAATATTACAGAGAGGAAAGATTCGATTGTTTATTTGTATGCATTGAATAGGCTCCGAAACTACAGAACCAAATTTAATTAAATTGGGTATAAAGATGAATAAACTTTAAGGAATAACATACTAGGCTATCTTTTACCGCAGGAAAATTTCTCATTCCCACGGGAAAAACTGTTAACGCGTTAAAAGTTAGCCTATGTTCTTGCGCAAGGTCTATTCTATCTTTTGTGCCAACTCCGCCCTCTTTAACTATTTTCCCGTGGGAATGAGAAATTTTCCCGCGGTAAATCATAGCCTATGTTCTTTCCCAAGGTTTATTCTTTGTACCAAGTTTCACCAAAATCGGTTCAGTAGTTACGGAACCTAATGAATTAAGTATTAAGATTTTTTTAGGATTATTTGAAATTTTATAGTCTCCGATCCCTAATTTTTTTGAAAATAGAATATTACCTATGTTACTCAGAGGGGTATCATGTAGCCTCACACAGTGAAAGAATTTTTGAAATCGGTTTAGTAGTTTCGGAGCCTATTCGGTGCAATCAAACAAACAAAACCTTTGCTCTGTAATAGATAACGTTAGCAGTTTCAGGAGCCATAAATGCCACAATAACGTTATCTTTAAGAATATTTGAACGCATAAATAACAAAAAAAAAGCAATGTCAAATGTCAGCCAGTATTTGACATTTGTATTACTAATGTCAACACAACAGAGGGATCGTCGTTCGTTCGTTCGTTTCGTTTGTTCGTCACTTGTATCGGAATTTACACAAAGTAAATCGGGTTTTGTCTGTTTATTTATGCGTTTTTGCTTGAGATTATTAGTGAAACCCCTACTATTAAAGGCACTGATAAGTTATGGCGAACGGAACACCAGAGAGCGATTTTTCAATAGAATGTTTTCAAAACTATTCGGCACCAGAGGTGTTCGTGCAAGGACTGGCTAGAATGGTCGATCAGAGCGACGTGGAAACGATAATAAGGGCTCAGAGGAACATGTAAGTGGTATCTATATTCTATCATCATCATATCCTGTAGTCCCTAATTAGGGACATAGGGCTCTCAGCATACTCCTCCACCGCGACCGATCGTGCGCCGCAACCTCTAACTCGTAACTCCGGCCAGCTCATGCCAAGAGATTGGGCTTCCTTCTCGACAGAACGCTGCCCCGCCCTGAAGTTGACTCTCTGACCAGTTTTTGGTTTTCTTATTATTCAGTCCGTTTCGATTAAAAAAAAAGAAATATAAAGCATCATCGTCCAAAAAAACATCTACATATTTAGCTTAGCAACATGCCTTGATAACAAAGACAGAAAAAGTACTAATTTTAATGCTCTTTCATGTTTATGCCAACAAATTGTAAAGAAATGTGATTTGTGATAATTTTACTAGTGAAGGAAGTTTATATAATAATATTGTTGTATATTATCGTTTCTAGGTTACAACGGTTTGAGAAAACCACAGAGATGTTGACCAATTGCAACCAGCTGTCAGCCAGCAGACTTCGAGCTGCTTCCACAGAGTTCAAGAAACACACTCAACTGCTTTTAGAGATGAAAAAAGACCTCGAGTTCATTTTTAAGAAGATAAGAGCAATCAAAACCAAACTCAGGTACGATTTTTAATTTATTTGAATAAAATTAAGTTGCTACCTCATATGCAGACGTGAAGGTTTTTATGTAGGAGGCAAATATGTAACAAACAAGTTGTATTACTAATGTAAGAATAATCTTATGACTAAAATTCAAATTATTTATTTGCAAGTCACAAAGGTAAAAAAAAAGATCTTAAATATACATCTAGATAAGTGACGCCCTGAAACTTCAACAAAAATAAGAAAAATAAATCTGTAATAATGTAAAATCTAACCAAATTAAGAAAGTAGAGATATTTAAGAGGCTTTTATGCAAAACACAACTGAAATTGAACAAATGATTAAGACCATAGGTTATAGAATAAAATTGAAATGTATTTTTTTTTAATTCCAGCACCCAATACCCAGAAGCCTACAAATTAGCTATAGCTGCATCAGTAGCTAACAGAAAGCCAATTGATGAAGAAGAGGAAGATGATTTAAAACCGGACACTAAACCTGAATCCAAGATGGTGGCTACCGTTTCCACAGAAACCCTCAGACCCACTACCAGTGATGAGAAAAAATCAAAGAAAAAGGATATTAAAGAAGAAACCAGCAATAATGCTAAAAGTGTGGGTAGTACAGAAAAATCTGAAGTTGTAGAGAAGGTTAAAAAGAGCAGCAGTTCTTCAGAGACAGAAAGTGCCAGTTCTGGTGATGACTGTAGTACAGACACTGGCTGAAGTTTGCATGAAGATGCAATGCTGGCATTCACAATATCATTGTAAATATGTTTTGCTTCATATTGAAAGCTTGTAATATCTTGTAACTATGATTTCCATAAAGTCAGTGATTTGAACATCACAGACAAACCTTTAGTTTTCTCTTAACATAACAATGAAAGGTGGTTCTCAGCTTCGAATCGGCCCAACTTAACTCTTCCTATGGGCCTTGTAGTCCACCTAAAACACCTAGCCCAAGAAATATGACTTCTTGTCTCTGAGCTAGTATAAACTGACTGTGGAACAGAATCCTTGTTTATATGCTGTCTGTCTCACAGACGCGCGCGACCTGTGTTACGGGTTGCATATTAACTCTGATTCCACCCAGTCCGTGGGTTTGCTTGTTAATACAAAATAATTATATAAGTCAGAATTATGTAAGCGTTTTCCTTTCGAGGAAGAAGCTCTAGTCCTGCAGTAGATTGTTAAATTATGCAATTATTAATATAGTAGTAAATGTCATTCATATCACTAGCTATAGCTAGAAGTGTGTCATGTAACCAGCTCGGCTATAGTACTTTTTTTAAATGTTGGCATATTTGTAGTTATTCTTACAATTAAATTGAGAATTATTGTTTTAATTTAAAAAATCAAATTGGAAACTTTAAGTTAACTACCTATTTATTTTATCACAATGAGAGATTTTCTGAGCTTGAAATTAAAAAAAAAATTGTGTTCTTTAAGATTTTCATAGATGACGCTAGTAATGAGAACAGTGAGATTTGTTGTAGACTTTTTGTTTTTTTTCTGTCAGATAAACATGTTTCTGAATGAGATTAATTTTAGGATATAAATTGGTTGATTAATTTGAATGTTTTTTATAATCCAATACTTCTATATTTATTACCTCACTATTTACTAGTGCCATCTGTTGAGCTGTTATGTAAGGTTTTTTTTTCTTAATTTGCTAAGCTGGAAAACTTCCCATTCTTTTAATTGTTAAAAACATATTCACACTGTTAACCATTTTTATCTAATATCAAATAAGAATAAACTAAATTTGTAAAAATACCATAAATATTTAAATCATTTATTGTAACAATCAATCACAAGTAATAAAATATTATCATGTTCATCTTGTACTTATTCCATAATTCAATGAAATAGTTCCGCAAACACTGTCTTAATTAAACCTAACACAAAGTTATACTTTACTTTTGATTACCATTAAACATTCAGTTATGAGACAGACAGACAAACAGAAGGTTGCTATTTCCCTGCATAATCTGTGACAATACATATTTCAGGATTCACACCTAGAAATAACTTTTGGATATATAAAAAATATACTTACAGGAAACAGCTTAATGTTCTCTTGGCTCACTTGTATTTTTTAAATGCATCATCACTTATTCATTATGAGACTTATAGAAAATGTAACCTTAATATCATTTATTCACAGCTTAATTTTTATGTAGCATGCTTTAGTGTGTGGTTCCTTGCATTTTCCATAAATGTTTCAATGTCATATTTATACTCAATTGCCACATCCATCATCAGGGGATCGTCCGGATTGGGGTTTGCTAGTAACGTCTGCAGTGAGACAAGAAGAGTTTCCAAAGTGATCGTAGGAAGCCAGGCACCCTTTGGAGGCATCTTCAGCATATCCATACAGATTCTACCACCTGATAAAAAAAACACAACGTACACACACTTAACTAGATACAACCCTCTGGAAATATCTGCGCACCTTACTGGAATGCGCTCCCCCGCACCTCAGCCCGTTTTCGCCTATTCAGTACGGGTGAAAACGCAAGCACCAATGCATGACGTCATTAAGTCAGGTGCGCAGATATTTCCGACGGGTTCTATATTGGGACATCTCACACAAAGCATCTGACCACAAACTAAGCAAAACTTGTACTAAGGGCATAAAAAAATCTTTTAGATTATATTTTTTTACAACATCAGACATAAGTGCTCATCATCACACAAATGTTTTAGGATTTGCTCTGCCGACTAAGCTGTAGAGGGCCGGCAAACTTTAAAACTAGCCTTATTACAATCGACGAAACAATCTTTCCGTACTTTATTTACCTTTATCAATATTAGGATGATATACGGGCGTAACGAACTTAACCAATGGAGGCTCGAAGGGATATCTTTCCGGAATATTAACAGTGAGTTTGAAGGTGCCTCGTTCGTAAGGAGTTCCTCTAGGACCCACCAAAGTTACTGAAAGCACATCCAAGTTGTCATCTTTCTCTGGAGTGCAAGTTATTCCCCACGGAGGTTTACCCTCAAAGTTTTTTATTTCTCTCGCTAGGCGGGCTTTGCGCGCTGCTGAAGACATGGCTGTTGTTGTAATTTACACTGAGTAATTTGTAGAAAAATAAGTTTAAATTTTGAAAACAATATTTCGAATAGGCGGCACGGTCGGTTCGGTGGTTCGGTAGTGAGTCCCTATAATGCACGGCTCGATAATGTATAGTCAATAGCCAGGAAATCACGGCCAGAAATGTATTCCATAATAACATGCATCAAAACGAATCATACATTCATTATTGTCTAGGTTCTATCAACGTGATCTAAATGTAAAACTTGTTCAGCTAATATTTGCCGAGCAGGAGAAACAAAAACCCTTAATACTGCGGGACTGCACATTTGCACAATACTACGTAGGTATTATTGTACTGACATAGGATGAAATAGTACGTCCAAAAATGTACGATGTGATAATTTTCAGTCCATGCTACTCATTTGCTTGGTATATGTACCTACTGAACACATACACATGCGGCTGGACATTATGACCTTGAGAGCACCCGACCCGTATCGTACCGGTAGGGGTTCGTAATTGCAAATATTCAACCGCGTGTTCTGGCTTCTGTATGTGTAAAGTGGGTAAATCCTTACCAGAAAAATAAAAAATCTGCTCTGAAGGCGCCATGTTTATATTTTTATGTTTATGGCAACAAATCATAAAATTAGTTCCATTGGAACTTCGCAATATGGCAATGTTTTTATTTTCCTGGTCAGGCTTTACTTTCGTTTACGTCGCGTTCGTTGCCTTGCCTACATACACATCGATGCCAAGTTCCCAACCCGTAACCGATGACTTGTTGATGTCGAATTGATAATTCGAGTTGGCAGGATGTCGATTTGGTGTAATGTAATGTGCGATAACCTTATTACCTATATTAAAGGCTTTTAAAGGTGTAAAAACCTCAGGTAAAAACTTAGTACACAAACTATTGAGCCGTACGTTATTGTTATTCTTTGTTTATTCTTTTTTTATTTAATATGATAATGGTCCACAGATTTGGCGATTATAAGTCCTATTTTCATGTTTTTTTTCTTATATCATACACACGTGCGTTGTCAATGCACAACTCTGCACAAGCAAGAGTTTTAAATTATTTGACTCTTTTTACTATGGAAAGAGCTCATTTTATTTCAGTAACATAAATGTAAAACAAACTACAAAAATATTACAGAAATAACGTTATTTTTCATAAAATGTGAACGCATTCCTATTTAAATGTCAAATATCGCAAATGTCGCCCTCTCACAAAAGAAATTTGAACTAAAATTCGACCGATGAACGTGTGGTAAATTGAGTTCACGAGAATCAAATTTACACGTTTTATTTTACAATTTATCGTGTTATTGTATTTAAATCTAATTATTTAAGTGCACATTTAGTGTAAGAAGTATCGTGTTTATTTATTTAATCAATAACTTTAGTCTCAGTTACGTAAAACCAGTGTTTAGCTCGAGCATTTCCGTATTCAACATCCGCACCTTTTAAAGGTAAGCAAAGTTTTATTTTTGTATAGTTAGCTGATTTTATTACAGGTAATCTTGTAGAGAATTTACTTAGACGTTTATCTATAGTTGCCGATATCGCTGGTTTGCAAAATTTTTATAATGAATCGCAATAATCGATACCAAGGTGTCTCGTTTGTTTTATTTACTTTTGTTTTACCGTGAGATTGTATTGACCGCGATGGCTTGCGATGGTTTATTTAATTTATTACTATATGTCTTATGATGGCGAAGGCGCCCTTCTACACCTACAATACTAAACAATTTTTTTTATTCCTCAAACATACAAATTGTAGGTTAAAATATAGAATTTCATATCTATTAAAGTTAAATCTAAAAAGATTTACGCACGTGGTTATAAATATTTAGTACTAAGTACCTATATAAAAATCTTCTAGCTTTATTTATTATTCAAGGCTAAAAATCTAAATTGTTTATTCATTGGAATATGTAATATATTATTCATTAAGATTGTAGTATTAAATTACAACAAAAACCAATGTGTTCATTAAAAAAATAATTTAATCTACACTCTTAGGTATAATAATATTTGAAATATTTTTATTTGCCTTATTATATTATATATTTATATCTTATAAATTTTAAAACTGAATTCATAGAGCCGAATATTACTCACAAGCGACTTGACGTTGTTGGTGGGTACAAAAAACGTTAATATTACAAACTGGCTTCCCGCAGAGGCTCCGCCCGCCACTTTACCAGTTTTTCCCGTGGGAATGACGAATTTTCTCGCGGTAATAGGTAGCCTATGTTCTTTCCCAAGCTCTATTCTATCTTTGTACCTAGTTTCATCAAAATCGGTTCAGTAGTTTCGGAGCCTATTCAATTATTAGGAATATTTTTGATATTTTTTTACACCTTGGAATATTATCATCATGTACTCATTGGAGTTTTAGTAAGGATCCCTAATTTTTTTAAAATAAAATATAGGGAATCATGTAGTCAGACAAAATGCGGAAGGGAAATCCATCCCGGGAATCCTGGGAATCCCGATTAATTAGCAAATTCGCTTTCTAAGAGCCACCGCCATCACACCTTAACCTAACTTTTAATGCTAGAAAGTGAATAGTTTTATAGGTTGGACTGAAACAAATTTTCATGATTTATATATTTACCTATAATACTAATACTATATTGAGGAAAGATTTGTTTGTTTGTTTGTTTGTTTATGTAAATATTGTTATTACTCTACACATATTTGTTTATTATGTATTTCTAGTACAAATTTATATTTTTTTGAGATTCTTAAATTTTAACGGTGATCGATGATTTTTTTATTTACTTTTTTATTTTTTACTATTTTATATAATTTGGTTAGATTTTTGTCTGTGTGGATGGCGCGTCAGCTGCGGAGGGCGGTAGCAGAAAAACAGCGTTGTATTGGTTACGAATATATCTTATACTGAGCTATAGCCTTTACGCAGTGCGCAGAACATGACATAATTTTGTTTTGTTTTGTGTTCGTTTTTTTGTGTTATGTTATGTTGTTTGTGTGCTCAAGTGTGCTGTTAATATGTCTTCTATGTCTATATCTATGTCTATGTATTTAATAGGATCCGAAACTACTGAACAAATTTTAATGAAACTTTTTACAAAGACAAAACAGATCTTGGGGAATGACATAAGCTACTTTTTACCGCGGAGAAATTCCTTATTCCCACGGGATAAACTGTTAACGCGGGCGGAGCCGCGGCGGAAAGCTAGTCTCTTGTTAGTGGGATTTTGAATGACTCAAATGCGTTGGTACTCAGAAATACTCAGAATATTTAACTAGTACTACGCAACCAAAACAATAGGCTATTTGACTGGTTTTTAAAATATATTTTTTATTATTCAGTAGAGTTTGTGGATCCCAGTAATAGTTGTATTTTTTAATTCTGGTACATATTTCCTGAAAAATATCAAAATAAAAATTCAATATTTAAGTAGCGCGCCAAAACGCTACTTTGACAATATGGCGTCGCAATGGCATCGGTGACGTCACTAGCCAGTACTACTACTACAAGTTGCCTAAGTAGAAAACGATCTTTACTGGCTAGTGACATATGTCCTATACCCGACCAAACAGGAGCGTTTTGAGTCACGTGACAAACGCCAAAAAAAATACATTTTTATTTACGGATTTTTACATAAATTAATTATTATTTTCAACTTCCCATAGTAAATATCCATTTTTAAACTTACATTACATACTGATTACAGTAATTAACACTTTATTTTTCGCATTGTCAAATAGCCTATTAGGCACATTTCAAACATGGCGTCACGGCCGGTCACAGGGATTAGTGCTGGGAATAAGGGCGAATATTGTACAAACCGCATACCTGTCATGTGTCTAATTGTTTTGGTAGAGTAGTACCACTGTGATCGAGCAGCCTCCGTGGTCGAGTGGTCAAAGCTCGCCTGACGTTACGGAGGTTCCGGGTTCGGATCCCGGTGGGGACTCGTCGAACACATATCACTTCGTGAGACTTTCCTCAGTTTGGTTAGAACATTGCAGGCTGAATCACCTGATCGTCCGAAAAGAAAGATGATTCCGTGCTTCGGAAGGCACGTAAAGCCGTTGGTCCCAGCTACTAATTACGGATGGATGTAGTCGTTATAAGAGCCATGTCGGAAGCCTAAGTCGGTTCCTTAGAGTATAAATAGAAAAATTTCTGGGAGGGATAAGTACGCCTAATCGAGTATGAACCGTAAGCACGGATATGAACAGTCCGAATATCTTTAGCGCGTTCGTTTAGTATCAAATGGTTATCGGAGCTGATTATTTTTCCCGGTAAAAATAAGTAATTTAATAGGAGAACATTTTGAAATGTGCAGTGATAAGTTGCAAACATGACTCGGAACAAATCAAAGAAGAAATTTTTTATTGATTTCACCGCCCATACAAAATCTGCCAAAATTTGCTTACGCTTGACATAAAGGCAGCGGAGCGATGCGCGTGCTCTATGTATATTTATTGTCTAAAAGTTCTCTAGGGTCGGTTCTGCGTGTTTACTAAATGTACCTTGTGGAGACGCCAGTGACGTCACGAGCTTGTCTATCTTCGGGTACAGTTAGGAGGAACAACTTACAAAGTGTCTACTACTAAATATACCTCTGCAAGACACGCCGACTCGATCTACATCGGGTATAGATAGTAGCACCATTTAAAAATAAATCGTTACTAAACATACCCTGCTTAGATTACAAGAGCCTGCTTGGCTTTGATCGGGTATAGTTAGGACTGCACTTTTTTTATTGGTAGCTACTATCTATACCCGAACATAATTCGTAGCTTTCGTTACTCTAATTGTCTCTGTCGCGCACCGGCTTCGCGTGCTATTTTTTTCCTTCTTTATTTGTTTGTTTACTATGAATGACATTGAATTAGACGTGATGCTTCGTCGCCACGCCACGCCAGCGAATCGAATGAGATATAGCAGAGCAAATGTCCATTAAATGTCGGTTTTAGTCGTAAAATAAAAAAAAGAGTCGTCTAATAGTTTTACAGTAATTAAACAAAATTAGTGGCGCGGCCAGGAAGTATTCTTTGTCGCCACGCCACCCCGAAAAAATCTATAAAGGAATGAATTTGTATTATGTGAATATTTGTAATCAATTGTCGAACGATAGTCTGTTCTATATGTACAGAAAATACTCCAAATTAGGCGCAATTTTTATATATTTTTCATTGAAACAATTTGTATTGATTGTTAAGTGCCTGTCGTAAGTAAAGTGAAGCGGATATGTGAAGCACAAATGAGAGGAATATTCTTTCCTTTCTTTTACCCTGTATAAACTTTTATCAACTTATATATTAATATATTATTGTTATAACTATGTAGTTACTATCAAGTAAAAGGTATAAAAACTGCAATATATTATAACAATAATTTTTCTTTTTTTTTTTCTTTTTCTTTTTCTTTTTTTCTTTTTTCTTTATATTCTTTTTTTTTTCTTTATTATTTGTTTGCTATAATACTTACGACAGGCACTTAACAATCAATACAAATTGTTTCAATGAAAAATATATAAAAATTGCGCCTAATTTGGAGTATTTTTGTACATATAGAACAGACTATCGTTCGACAATTGATTACAAATATTCAAATAATACAAATTCATTCCTTTATTTATTTTTTCGGGGTGGCGTGGCGACAAAGAATACTTCCTGGCCGCGCCACTAATTTTGTTTAATTACTGTAAAACTATTAGACGACTCTTTTTTTTATTTTACGACTAAAACCGACATTTAATGGACATTTGCTCTGCTATATCTCATTCGATTCGCTGGCGTGGCGTGGCGACGAAGCATCACGCTGAATTAGTTTCGATAGCTGCCGTGTAGGTTAACGACATTAAACGTCTTTTTCTTCAAGTTTATTGGTTTGAATGTTTGCCCTTGTAGGGATTCGAACCCGCGACCCTGTGCTTCGAATTCAATTCAATTAAATTTGTTTATTTGCAATCATTGGTGTCTTAAGGTCTAAATTATAAAATAGTTTCACATGTGAGGCCGTTTGAGAGCACAGCAACGAAGGCAGACGTATACTACCAACCAACTAGGCTACGGGGCCGTCCATCACATCATATATCATATATATCACTAAACACATATACTTAGTGTTTAAGTAAAAATAAACAATTAATTACTAAACATACTCGTTTATTCTTACTCGGGTGTACTTAGTTGTTCAAATATTTTATCATGCTATTTATTCTCGACTAAAATCCTATAGGGGGAGGTACACTTTGTAGACATACGATGCTGGCATTCAAAATACTATTCACTCCTAAGCATACCCGATTATGAAATTACAACTTGGGTATACTTAGTAGTTAAAATATTTTGGAAGCGCTGGTACTAAGTATACCCGACCAAAACTCTACAGGGAATCTCCACAAGGTACATTTGTAAACACTTGGCGCGCATCATTCACTCCTAAATATGGGTATTTCTCGTTTTTGCAAAATTCGACTGTGACTGGCAGTTTTTGAGCCTGTTATAGCTAAACACTTAAAATGAGCTTTGTCCTTTTAAAGTATACATCAAATACTATAACTTCAGAAAAAAGAAACATACATTTCATTCATACTTTTTTTTACACAAATTTTTAAACCATGAAAAATGTCCCTTCCGTGTGTGTGATCAGTCTGTCTCAAAATACAAAAAAATTTGCTGTGTTAAATCTGTTAAAATAAATGCTTAAAAAAGAATGCCAATCATATTTGAAATAAATTTATTCAATAAATATAGTAGTTTAGGGGGTTTTTCTCTTTCTTTTTTTCTTTTATATGGTTACAAAGTTTGTGATCAATTTTTTTGTCCCTTCCATGGATGAATGTCACACTTGCCCTAACTAAAAAAATATTGTAAATGTATCCAAACGAATTTGATCATAGGCAAGGGTTGATCCACCATGTATTGATTTAGTTGTCGGTTACTGCCTGCAGCTCACGTTATCTAAGAATGGAAGCTTTGTTTTTCTATTCTCGCATTTCGTCAAGCATAAGTGGTCACAACTAGGTTGTTTGTAAAAGCTGTGAACACTTTAGTAAGGCAGTCATTTTTGCTGTATCGATGCGTTTTTGTATCAAGAACTCCTAAAATAATTTGCATGTTCATTCATGATTTTGTAGTTATGTTTCTTGACCTTCATCTTCAAAATGTCTCTTCCATGGGTGTCACATCTATGGATCCGTGGATAAAATTACACCCACGGAAGTGACATATATTCCATGGAAGTGAACATTGTAATGGATGAAGGTGTGGATGAGGAAGGTTTGTATGAAAGTGAATGTTTCTGGTTGTGTATGGAATGGTTTTTAACTATTTTTAAGGTTCCGTACTTCAAAAACAAAAAACGGAACCGTTATATGATCACTCGTGTATCTGAATTAGATCATTGTGATCCAGAATTTAACCACTTAAACTGCATTGTTTGTGGCATCCATCTGGTCCTGCTGCGAGCAGGTGGCAGGGCAGGCATTGCAGGACACCAGGTGGACTATAGACTGCGCCATCATCCCACTCATAGGTATATTCCATATTAGGGTCCTCCCGAGAGTCCCCACCTGAACATATTTTCCTTGCTCCGGCCAACCTGAGACCGGAGTATATTTAAAGACTTCCAGATTGGCCATGGTAGTCTATGTCCGGCGGGTAGGCTCGCAGGAAGCGGTACAAACTGATCTGAAAGTGGTGGTCCACAACGATGAAAAATCCCATTCAACCAAACCCTGTCCTCAAGATGCCATGGGATTGCGTTTGACCACAGTCTCACTTGGTGAAAAGCGGCGACGTGGCCGATGAAAGAACACGCTCACCCAGAAAATGCATATTCACTCTCGACTTGAAGACACGCAGGTTGTACGATTCCGGGAAAACAGATGCAGGGAGAGAATTCCACTCTCTGGTCGTACGCACCAAAAATGAAGACGTTTGGTGCGAACCAAGGGAATTCGACCAGATGTGGGTGGTATTTTCCATGGCGCCGCGTATTCCGGTAACCGAATGTGGTTGGAGGGATAAGTTCGTGGAGTGCCTGAGAATATTCCCCATGACACACTTTATAAAAAACCGAGAGGCTGGCAACTTTGCGTCGATGCTCCAAGCTTTGAAGCTTGGTCTTAGGAAGTTGGTCATCGCCAATGAGTCTCCGAGCTCTACGGTCCACCGATTCCAGGGCATCCAGCTGATACTTGGCAGAGCCATCCCATGGGGTGGAGACTGGTCCACACTCCAAGCAGCCTGGATCCGTATCCAGGCTGCTTGGAGTGTGGACCAGTCTTCATTTCCCGGCAGAGTATCCATTGATCTCACTGCCAAGATAGGAGATATTAGGCTCAGATAATTCAAATTGACAATCAACCACCAATCTCTGCAAATTCAAGAGAAGTGGGAAAACTGCGGGGCCGAACCAGAATCCTCGGCGATGTGAAGGGTACGTCAGAATACGAGAGGCAGATGGATGGGGATAGTCTTGGCTACGGTGTAACACTATAGCCGTAGTTATCCTATCGTGACATTCTGTTCTGTACCTGCATCCCTGAACAGATCTAAGGTGTTGTTGGGGCATACGGAAGGCGGCCAAGCGACGCCTCCTGAGGGCGACACGCGGAGGCGGGAGGGGAAGCCTGTCCACACGAGTTCAACTCACTCTTGACTGGCTTTTCTATTTATACTGAATAATTGAGACACATAAAAAGATAGCTGTTAGCATACCAACACTGATACTAATAAAAGTTCATCTTATAATTTAGTAGTATTATTATAATATTTACCTAAAGAATTACTTCTCTGTAAAATTTCATTTCCATGGATGCATTAATGTATGGGAATGTCACTTCCATGGGACCAAGGTCACTACCGTGGATGCCCATTTTTTTAAACCCCTATAACTAAGTACATAAAGGGCTGCGAGCTCGGTGAGTATTTTTACCTCATACAGCATTACCAGAACTACCAAAATCCATCATCAGATTAACTAAAAAGAAGAGTACCCTTATTTATCAATTTTGAGAAGCGAGAACGAGAATTACCCATATACCCGATCATGACACCCCAACTCGGGTATATTTAGTAGTTCGAATATTTTGAAAGCGCCATGCTAAATATACCCGACCAAAATCCCACGGGGAGTCTCCACAAGGTACATTTAGTAAACACGCGTCGGTTCTATACAAATTCTGATGTCGGGGTTCGTGAGGTAGGTCAACCTCGAAATCCACACGCTACGCAAACAACTGTGATACTAGTTATTTCATTCAAACCTATAGAATTCCCTGAAAGCGATGTTTTTGTCCGATTCCAACACAAATGTTTCCAACTAGCGACGACGGTATAGTACAGGTGTGTGGGTGGAAGTACGGCGTTATCGATTTTGGCGCGCTACCATACCTTTGAAGTTTTCCGACAGGTTACTAATTATCTACTAGCAATACTAAAAGCGTCGGTGGCCAAGTGGCTAGGGTTGTTAACTTCCATTCGGAAGTTCGCGGGTTCAAGTCTCGGCACGTATACTCGTACCAACGGGTTTTCGTATTTCGAATCCATATGTACAGAAGCCGGCACATGTGGTTGGACATTCGCCCTACGAAATTCGCCCCTACCACTTCGGAATAAGAGCGCTCTCAAGGTCAAAATGTCCAGCCGCACGTGCTGGCTAGCCACTATACGTTTATTCGACGCTACGGTGAAGGAAAAACCGAAACCTGCACACACCTGCGAAGAAAATTCAAAGTTTGTGTGTGGTGTGAAGTTGACCAACCCGCACTGGGCCAGCGTGGTCGACTAAGGTATATTTATCCTGATTTCAGGATAGGCTCTTGAGCTTACGCGGTGTTAACGATTCAACTTTACTACGTCACTATCACTACGTAACAGTTAAGGCGGCACCTTGAAAATTTTAGTGCTTTTTGATTCGAAGATCCTCTTATTTCGTACAAGTAGGTATTATGATTTTCAGATACACATAACTTGATCATATAATCTAAATACTCATATACCTTTTCTGTCATTATGTCGCGTTTGACAGCTTCTCAAGCTTGTCGCTTCTTACGTAGCAAGCCTACAGAAAACACGTCTTCTTAAAATTTTATCGATAAAAATCGTGCCAAAGTAAAACCTTCTATTATCTTTTTTTTACATCTTATTAGGTAAACGGCAACGTATTAGATGCTGAAACTTGGTCACCTGTAGACATGCGCAAAACAGTACGTTTTAATGCCTTATCACATTACTCATTCATTACTTTCGGAAAGGTGATATCACCCCGTACCATTACACATTACCCGAAATTTTGAATGAAATTTGTCACTTAGTACGAAGAAATGCTCTGTAGTATTCCGTACCGTCAGTACATAATTATTTTATTATATAACACTAAATTTTAAAAAATATAACCCCCGATACAAAACCGTTTTACTTGATCCTAAATCTTCAAATGGCTGAAGATATTTTCTTGGATCATAGCTAAGAACACTCTCGATTGTGACACCTTGCAAACAAAAAAAACTAAATCAAAATCGGCGCATCCGGTTAGGAGCTACTAGTCGGGGAAAAATAAATTTTTTTACACATTAAATCCAATAGTTCTAATTTCTTTTGTATTACGATTATTAGTGTTACTGAAGACCAACCTTGTGTTTTTCTCCGATCTACCTAAGGAGCTGACCAAGAAAAGGGGGGTAAAGGGCCCAATTGCTATATATCATTCAGAAAAAAACTTACACTGGAGATTATAGATGTTTTCACTTCCTTAAATTATTTGTGCACTGCTATAAAATATTCACCTATATTAATTACGAGCTTCTCGACATAAAATGGGTCTTTATATAAATTTTAACGCCTTTTTTAAAAAAGTGCCTTAGAAAATCTTAGAAGTGGTGATCTTTTCATAATATGTTTTAAAGATATATCCAAGACCTCGTGTGACTTTTCACCTGTGTGACTATATAGATATAATTTTTATGATGTTTTTTCCCTTTAATTCACTGAGCATTAATTCTACACAAAATATTTTTATTTGCCAACAATAGTAAGCTAATAATACACACTAAACATAAAAATCACCAAAATTTACTTGAAGCGATTGGATTAAACAGCAAAACAATTATCTAATATCATAAGAATATCATCGATATTGTATTTGGAGCGAAATACGCTGCGCTGCGTGGCCAGAACAAACGCTAGGGAGCTGTCCCGCCCCCCGCTCGCGCGTCATTTAGGGCGTCCGAGGGGAAGCGGCACGGCGCACTGGAGGTCAAGCTACTGGACTTACATGAATAGAAAAAGATGTATCCGTTTTATTATTTCGTAATATTTCGTATTGATTGCATGATCATTTCGAGTAGGTAACCTAAGTGACTAAAATCATCATCGGAAATATGAATTATTGTAAGGGACAAATCTTCGAAAATGAGTTATGTATACAGTTCGATTGAAAAATTTCCGCTCTATATACTTAAAAATATGTTTAGAATATGGATATCTTTCTGATGTCCTTTGTACAGCAACAGATTTAGTAGAAAATAATTTTTAAAAGTAATGCGAAGTACGCCTGAGACCTATGTTAAATTAATTATTAATATGCAGTATTCATTATAGCAACTATTTATTGTAAAGGACACTAATATTTAAAAGTGTATCTTACGGTTACCAAGGTTCTAAATTTATCTTCAAAAATGTCCCTTACACTAATCGAATCGTGTTAAATTATAATATGCTAGGTTCCCGAATTATATTTAGTATCTTTACTTTTTCATCCAATGATTGTTTTTATTGTTCGCCTCGAAGGCTTGAAATCTTTCTCTGTTACGTTATGTCATTTTATTATCCAAATTTCACTGCCGTAGAGTGCAGTGCAATGCTCCAGATGTATAGCTTTTTTTAACACTTTTTGAGATTCGGGCTTTGAGAAGATGTTTTTTGCTATTAGAACCTTTTTGTGCCACCACTATTCTAGTGACTATATCTGGTGTTCATCTATATCTGGAGTCATCGGTAATTATGTTTTAAGGTATTTAAACTTTAACTTGTTCTATTGGGTTTGAATTTAATGTTATTATTGAGCTATGTTTTGGTGTAATTTTCGAAGTTATTAGAGTTTTAGTTTTGTTTACATAATTATTTAATCCAAATACAATATTTGTGATTAATTCTTCTGTATATTATCTATATCTGTGACAAATTCTTATATATTTAAACTTTCAGCTGCATTATTGTCCACAAAGCGAATAAATTGAAGATTAGCCCCATTGAATTTAATCCCCCCTTTTCCTGACTCTAAGTTTTCTAATAAATAAAATAAAATAAAAATAGCCTTTATTACGACTTAATCGTTATTTTCATTTAGTTTGGGTTGTTGTTGTTCTCCTTGTCGTCTTGCCTTTTGGCATAGGCCTCCTCCAACTCTTGCCAGACACTCCTGTCAAGCGCCTTCCTTCTCCACAGCATCCCCGCACACTGGTATATGTCATCATGCCATCTTCTGAACGGTCTTCCCCGCTTACGCTGCCCATCCCTGGGGTACCACTCTGTGACAACCTTTGACCATTTTTGCACTTTAGATCTGATTATGTGCCCGCACCATTTCCACTTCAGCTTTTTTATTGCTACTGCGACATCCATCACCATGGTTTTATTCCGTATTTCTGATAGTCTGACTCTATCTTTCCTTTTTATATTCATCATGCTCCTTTCCATACTATGTTGGCATGTTTCCAGGTTTCTGATGTCTTCTTTTGTTAAGGCCCAAGTCTGGCAGCCGTAGATGAGGCATGGTAGGACACACACGTTAAATAGTCTTGTTTTAGTTTTTAGAGGGATGTCAGGGTTTTTCATTACTTCTTTCATGGACCAGTACTTTTTCCATGCTAGACCAATTCTTCGACTTATTTCTTTTTTTGTTGTTAGATGGGGTGATATACTATGGCCTAGATAGATATATTCGTCTACATACTCTATAGGGATACTGTCAATCGTTATTATGTCTTCCACACTTGTGTTTGTCATTACTTTTGTTTTTCCTGTATTCATAGTAAGACCCATTATTTTGCTCTCATCTGATAATTGTTGCAGCATCTCCTGGAGGTGTATTGGATTTTCGCTTACTAGTACTAAATCATCTGCGAATCTTAGGTGATTAAGAAGACTCCCATTGATGTTTATACCGTATTTGCTCCATTCCAACTTTCTAAATATGGACTCCAAAACTGCAGAGAACAATTTTGGTGAGATTGGGTCTCCCTGTCTGACTCCTTTGTTTATTTTAAATTTCTGTCCAGAAGATTCGAGCTTGACTTTTGCAGTCATGTTCCTATAGATGTTTTGTAATATCCTTATGTATTTTCTGTGTATTCCTTGCTCTTTTAGGGCTTTCCAGATGTAATGGTGTTTTAGTGAGTCGAAAGCCTTGTTGTAATCAACATATGCTAAATAGAGTTTTTTACCATATTCGTTGGACTTTTCTATTAGCTGTTTTACCGTATGTATGTGGTCGATTGTGCTGAAGTCCTTGCGGAAACCTGCTTGTTCCTTGGGTTGGCTTTCATCCAAGGGTTTCTCTAGTCTAGCTAGCAGAATTTTCGCAAACATTTTATATATATTAGACATAAGACTTATGGGTCGGTAGTTGCCTACTTCCTTTCTGTCCCCTTTTTTAAAGAGGAGTATTATTGTTGATGTGATCCATTGTTCTGGTATTTCTTCCTCTTCTAAGATTGCATTAAATATATCAGTCAGGGTGTTTATAGTTTCTGTAGATGTCAACTTCAGAAGCTCATTTGATATATTGTCTTCTCCTGAAGATTTCTCATTCTTTAGCATTTTAATCGCCCATAGGACCTCGCTTTTAAGTATTGAGGGAACTTCTTCTTCATATTCGACATCTGAACCTGGATCTGCTTCTATTTTATCCTTGT
This sequence comes from Teleiodes luculella, assembly GCA_948473455.1. Taxonomy (NCBI): domain Eukaryota; kingdom Metazoa; phylum Arthropoda; class Insecta; order Lepidoptera; family Gelechiidae; genus Teleiodes; species Teleiodes luculella. The sequence continues at coordinate 11,887,042 of OX419603.1, forward strand.
CATCGTACAGGTTCCTGTAGAAAGCAGTTGCTGTTTGCAATATTTCCTTTCTTTTAGTTACTAGTTTTTTCTTGTTTTTGTTCATCAGGTTTGTTACCCATCTTGTTTCATCTTGCAGTTCCTTTAGTGCTTTTTTAATTCCTCCACTTTTCTCTATATGGTAAGTAAATCGCTCCGTTCTTGTTTTTTGCCTGTATTTTTTAATGTGTCTGCTTATCAATTTACTTAATTTTGCAATCTCTTTCCTGTTTTCTAATAGCACACTATAAATATATTGAAAATAAGCGACAACCTTGTCTCACACCCCGTCTAATATTAGCTTTTTTTTCCTCAATTTCTATTATCGTTTCTTGATTTATGTATAATTCAAAAATGGCTCTTCTGTCTTTATAGTATATTCCTGCTTGTTTTAAAATATTTATCATTTGTTTCTAGTCAATTTTGTCAAATGCTTTTTCCAAATTTATAAATGCAAAATGTGTGTCTAAATCCAACTCCATCCTTCTATCGATTGCTCTCTCACGTCTCAGGCCTAGTACCGCCTCTCTTGTCAATTTATTTTAACGAAATTCATATTGGTCCAATTTTCTTTCAGATAGAGGTTTGATTCTGTTTTGAATAATCTTAAGTAAAGTTGTGCTTGCTTGAGGTAAATGACAGCGTTCTGTCTTTCCTGTGTTCATTAATTTGATGAGCTTGAATAGTTCGTCTTTGATTGAATCACAATTACCATACATACCCCCTGGCCACAGCTTGTGCGGCGGCGGCGGCGCAACCTGCGGCGCGAAATTTGTTAGAACGTTAGTATTATTGTAACATTTCAAAAATGTTACATTTACGTATATTAAATCTTATTTGTACTACATTACAGTGTTGATGTCGTTTTCAAAGTAAAACAAGAACGTTACTTTTTGCATGAAAATTGGCCTTTTTTTGTATAATTTGGGTAATTTCACGCCTTTAAATAAATTTATTAATTACGCTGGTACATTTTTCTAGCAGGTTTTAAGAAATGAAAATAATTTTAGTTCTCTCATGTTAGTTTTGACTATTCGCAGAATGTTGCCAGGGTCGCTGGCAACATTCCGCTGGTCGCAGGTCGCGCCGCGCTTCACGCAAAGCTGTGGCTAGGCCATTAATCATCTCTATAATTATAAATACCATGTGTACCCGCTGCTTTTCCATTAGTATGTTATTAACAATTTACCTTGTTCATTAAGAATGGCAGCACTTTTAGTTTTATGTTTATTTTCTAACTTTCTGATTATGTTGTTCAATTTGAAAGGTTCAATTTGCTTTAAGTAATATTAAATTTTGTCACAGCTATCTAAAAATAATATTTTCTTTTTCTTTTCTACATAAATTAGTAATGTTGTTTGTCCGTCTTTTATATTTCTTAATACTATAATCATCTGTTTTATTTCTAAGTGTCCTTCTTCCAATCATAATGTTAATTATTTCTTGGGTTATTAACCATTGTAATCTTAGTACAATAATTTCTTTATCTGAATATCCTTTGCAGTTGTGGGCAAAATATCTTATAAATATCTAATATAATATAATACACTAGTGTACTAGTGTGCCTAGTGTGTCTATATATTAGTGTGCTATTATGTTATATAATTATGTCTAAAAAAAGATGGAATACGAGATATTTTATTCAACTCACATATTTTTATTTCATTTCATTTTATTGAATTAAATTTTTGCTAGAAAAATAATCTCGAATACCATAAAATCAACTTAAATTTCAGCGATAAGTGTTATTTTCCTATAATTGCATCAAATAGCGTAACTCTCTGTTTAATTATATAATGTTTCTTACATTAGTACTCATACGTTTTCTTAAGACTTACATTATTGAACTTTTTTTATTTTCCAAAAAAAATATTAATGTAACGGACATATAAAAAATAAAAATACTATCTTTGAAACTATACAAATTATTCCAACTTCCGTTTACATATGTTATAGAGCTTTAAATTTCAATAGCATCACAAATATAGTAAATATAGCATTTTAATTTAAAAAAGCAATAGTTTTTTGACTCTCCTGAAAAGTTACGATTTGTCCCTTACAGTAATTCATATTTCTGGTGACAAAAATCTGACTTGGGTTTACATTAATTTATAACAACAATATAAATCCTTTAAAATCATCACTCCTTGAACAGAAATATGAATTACCTATCGGTAGTTAAATTATCGACACGGGACCATTTTAATAAGTAAAAAAAAAATATATAAAAAAAATATTTCAAAGTCGTCTTTGTTGGTTAAAATGTTGATTGACCCAGCTACAAGTATATTCATTCTCAATAAATAAATTTGTATCATCCATAATACACGGCTGCATCATCGTTCCGCGCGCGCGGTGCGCTCGTGATAGTTCACCCCCGCGCCGAACTCTCTACCCCCCAAACATTATACCGTGGTATTTTCGTTTCCTCTGGTAATATTTAGGAGAACTTTCGTTTTGGGGTATTAATTATCATAAAATTTATGTTTATTATTTATCAACGACTGTAGAATTTTTGCTTCAGTATTAAAACTAAATAAAACGTCCTAAAAAAAAAACTACGTTAGTCACACGGGTGAAAATCTCTAGGATTATCTTTGATTAATATATAAATGACGTGCTCAAAGATCACCAATTCTAAAAAAATTCTACAAGGTTTTAATATTTTTATTTTACAGACCTTCATTGTCTCACATTTCTCACGCACTACATTGGTGATATTTTATGTTTAGTCTTATATATTATTTAGAAGACCATAAAAAAGAAAATCACCAGTGTAGGATTTAATCTCAATTAAATAAAGAAAAGACAATTTTTAAACAGCGTTTAAAAAAAACGCTCCCATGTTTTTTTGGGGAAAATTTAAAATAATCAATAATAAACTAGCTCTAACCAAACAACGAAAAAAATTTTTGTCTAGGAATTTGTAATTTTTTTCCATACAAGCTATCGTATCTTTACCGGACTATACGATGCCACAGACAAACAGACAGACACACACGTCTAACTTATAACACCCCTCTTTTTCGTCGGGGGTTAAAAATTACCTGCGCGCGACCGATTACTCGAGATATATAGCACACAAAAGTGTTTTTGTTTTTTTTTCTACTATGTTATGTGTACTGGTGTACTGGTTACAATATTCGCGTAATATGTGATATTGCATTACCTTTTAGGGTGATATTACTTCTGTGATATCATACGTATTACCTACACATATCTGGGCACATCACAATTATAATTATGATGAACCGATAAACTAAATTAAGTTTAAAAAATATAAACGTGCAGCTGTATGAAGCCATACATTTGTATTAGTCACCGTATATGTAACTCATGCGTTCGGACATTTCAAAATATTATACTCGTAAAGATAGGCGTTAAAGAAAAGATGCGACCAATTCGTAACATGTACCGATTCGTCACTAAACAAAGTGATTCATAATTTTTATTCCTGACTCGTCATTTGAAATATTTTATTTTAAACTAAATTTTTCCGCGGTAATAATCGGTTGAGTAAATTGAAAATTCGGAGCCTATTCAATGCCATTCAATATAGTACAGAAAATAAATAAAATTATGCTCTGTGAGATGTAGACCCTGCAAGTTAGTTGAAAAAATACAGTAACAAATACAAAAATAAAATAAAATTAAAAAATATCCCCGATCTTACTCACAAAATTTTAAGATGATATGAAAAGCATTATGCTATTGATAATCTTTTGTCACACTCTCATGCTCCTGTGAATGTGATAGATTTATTGAGATCGGTCAATAACTTTACAGCCGATACGAAAAGAAGAATGAAGCATTCCATTCTGCTCTAAAATACAAGTAAAAAAATTTTAACGAATCGGGACAGTGACGAATCGGTTTAAGTGACAAATCGATAACAACTCCCTCGTAATAACCATAGCTTACTGACGCTGACAAAAATATTTCCTTTAAACCGTTCAAGCGACGACACGGCGTAACTCTTGTTTTATAAACACTTTAGTACATTCAAGAGCAGGTGAGGCTAAACACGAACATCGCGATTTCGTCCCTTATTGTACGGATATTAAATATATAAAGCGGTCCAAAGTACAGAAGCCAGCACATGCGGTTAGACATTCGCACTACGAAACTGACCCCTATTTCATCATACTTGATTAGTTATTTATTCATACATAAATAAAAGAAAATAAAAACTACCCACCGCCACAAAACCGTTACATTATCTTTCCAACAACTAGAAAAGAGCTGATAAACTTTAAATAGTCGAAGATATTTTCTTGGATCATAGCTAAGAACACTCGATTTTGACACCTTGCAAACAAAAAAAAAACTGGATCAAAATCGGCGCATCCGTTTAGATCTACGATGCCATAGCACGCCATAGACAGACAGACAAACACACACGTCAAACATATAACACCCCCTTTTTCGTCGGTGGTTAAAAAAGGTTGGCTAACTATAGCTAAACAATTTTAAATTAGCAACAATCATAATCCCTGCTAATATTTTAAATGCGAAAGTAACTTTGACTGTCTGTCTTTTTATTAGCCTTTCACGCTTTTGGTTTTAACCACATAACCGAATACAATGAAATTTGTAAAATGTGTAGAGATAGAATATAGCTTGGGAAAGGACATAGGCTACTTTTTACCGCGGGAAAATACCTCATTCAAAGTTCATCTTGCCGTGCTCTTAACTGTACAAGTGCGTGCTCTTACTGGCCAAACATAATGATTTATATTTATGTATATTCGAGTTTATAACCTTGCGTTGCGTTAAATAAATAAAACTATCTGTGACAATGGTCTTAACATGTTTTCTTTTGCGTAAGGAGAGGGCAGATATTATGCAATATGTCTAATAATCAAAATGACGAGATGGTTATGTTATGATTTAAGTTGTCGCTAAATGTCAACATTTAGTTCCCAGTTCATTGGACCAATCTTCAATAATTTTTATTTCTATGAGTAGGTATCGTACTAGGCGACTAAAGGTACAGTGGTCAGCACATGCGGCTGGACATTTTGACCTTGAGAGCGCCCGTAGCGGTAGGGGTGAATTTCGTAGTGCGATTGTCCAACCGCATGTGCTGGCTTCTGTACATGCCCAGGGTAAAAATAGCAGCATTTACCTCATTATCATTAACAACAACTGCGATCCCCATACCGTTTTCCAAACGCGGAGATTATGACTACATCCCTCTTTAAAATAACTCCACAAAAAATAGAAATAAATAATCAACAACTGTGATCCTCACCCCGTTTCGCAAGCGCGGAGATTACGACAGCGTAACATGATTCTTCTCTTTTTTAATTTAAATTTTATAATTCAATGAAAAAGAAATAACCAACAACTGCGATCCCTAACCCGCCTGATAAGCTTGGGTTGGGGTTTGGTTCGATTGACAGCGATATTTTTATATTTCTTTTTTTTTTCATAATTTGCGGAACCAGGTTTGTTGAACTTGGCATTCTTCTAACATTACGCAACCAATAAATCCATCACGCTGATAACGACTTTATTACGTAAACAATAATGCGTAACTTACATTACACGTGATCTCTTCAATCCTTACTTTGTAGCTCTTTTTACAAGCTACTGAAACTGTTTGAAACGTAACTAGTTTTGTACTTCGAGTAGGTATTAATGGTAGGTATTATAGATACCTATCTGTAATAATCTGTATATTATAAAGCCTGGCCAGAGAAATAAAAATTCTGCTCTGGGGGCGCCACGTGTATATTTTTATGACTATGGCAACAATTTCCCTTATAAAGTTAGTTCCATTGAAATTCCGCAATATGGCGAGGTTTTTATTCTTCTGGTCAGGCTTTAGTGTATTAATTTGCAAGGTGTTAAAGGTTAAAGAGCATCACGTGGAAAGACATCTATAGGATTATGATTAGGACTTTAGGACCCCGAAAAAATACCTCATTCTTATAAAGTACCACATTCTCAAAAAATAACTCATTCTGAATAAGGCAAGCGAACAGTCGGTTACAGGTTTACCTATAGCACTGGTCGGTCACTCCATACAGAAAACGCGTTTTGACAAGCTACTTCTTTTTGAATAACAACTGAATATCAACTAACAAGTCAATGGCGCTAGGCGCTATGTAAAACGCCCCCGAACACCCCTGGTAGAGAGTCCCGCGGCGCCTGCGGGGTGCGGGAGGGTGAGTGTCCTTTCTGTACGGGTTAGTACTATTATTTTCTTCTGTGTCTATAGAATACAAAAATATTACTGTCAGATCAGAATGCAGGCAACATTCAGTATATTATAAATCAAGGATGTTATTAAGTACTATTATAATAGCCTTTCTACAACACGTTTTAAAAAACTTAATTTCAACTTTGGAACGCTTTATTATCCCAATGACAAATGACAATCGATTGGCTGCATGACGTAGCATTATTGTACTGACCTTGTCAAGTATCGGTACCGAATGGCCAGCCAGTCTGTAATATTCATAGTTATTGACTGAGTTATTGATTTATTAATTACGAGCTATTTGGAAACTATGTTTATTATATCAAAGTATTTTTGTGTATGTTGAACAGTTATACGGAAAACATCGTGAAGGAGACGACGACGACGCCTAAGGGGTTCCGTCTCTGATTATTAGTTTTGATTTTGATTTTGGCCGCGCCCCCGCCAGCGGGTACTGGCATTGTTACCTGAAGGGGAGAAACGCGCCAGTACTAGGGATGGGACACAGCGTAGTATTAGGGATGTCCTTAATCGATAGATCTTGATTTCTTACGGCAAACACTACTGAGTACTGACTAACTTCCATTTCGGTGTCATATTGTAAGAAAGTTTATCTAAAACTAGCGACCCGCCCCGGCTCTGCACGGGAAAATGGTTATTGTGGGTTATCCTTAAGTATATTATGTATGTATTATACATATAAACCTTCCTCTTGAATCCCTCTATCTATTAAAAAAACCGTATCAAAATCCGTTGCGTAGTTTTAAAGATTTAAGCATACATAGGGATATAGGAACATAGGGACAGATAAAGCGACTTTGTTTTATACTATTACTAGCGACCCGCCCCGGCTCCGCACGGGAAAATGGTTATTGTGGGTTATCCTTCAGTATATTATGCATGTATTATACATAAAAACCTTCCTCTTGAATCACTCTATCTATTAAAAAAAACCGCATCAAAATCCGTTGCGTAGTTTTAAAGATTTAAGCGTACAAAGGGACATAGGGACATAGGGACATAGGGACATAGGGACGGAGAAAGCGACTTTATTTTATACTATGTAGTGATGTAGTGAAAGTGAAGTGTCGGTTAAAAATAAACCAACTATTGATTTCTATATATTTTATTACAACAGATCTAGCAAATGTTTATTTATTTGCTATCTTGTGTACATTTGACATTTTGCGATAAGAAGCAGAAGACCCCCTGAGGTCAGTTCACTTACTATCACTAGACATAAATAAAGCTTATTATAATGTAGCGTAATGTTCATACATTTGGAGACAAAAAATTTGGAGTTACTTGGATTGCTATTGTAAAGTTTGTTCGGCGGGTTCTTCTCCACAGCAGCGCACACATTGCGCGAACCTGCCAGTTATGTGAACAAGATATAGCATCTCCTGAACTCCTTTGGATTGTTTGAACTTCAGAAATAACGTCATTAAGTGTTCTAAGGCAATCACAAACTAACTTTAATCTTCAATTTCAACAAAAGGGCCCATAGAATACCAGCGTCGCGGTTCACGATCGCGCGTGGCATAAGCTGAATGTGGTCCTCACTCCTCTTATTGTTGTGACGTCATGACACATCGTTTGGCACTTTTTTTGTTGTTAATTTGTACTGATTTTTTTAATTTATTTTATTATTGTGCAAAATTTTTTATTTTATCATTGTTGTGGCGTCATTAATAATAAATGTTTCTTTCTTTCTTTCTTTATTTTCGATGTTTGACATCACCGGGCGTCCCGCCGATTTTTTAAATTGACCTACGCTTATGACGAAAAGTTCGACTTGTCAACCTACACCGGACTTTTATTTCCAACACGCACTTGTCATGTCTTGTCACTTTTTCTTGTCTCGCAGTGTACCACTGCCTATCTGTCGTAAAGATAATGATATCCAATTATAATTAATGATTTATAAATTGGCCGTCGCTACAGTTGTCAACTAATTTAGATTGTTGAATGGATTGATTGACAATTACAAGGGAGCTTTATCGTATGAAGCGCGACTTTCGCTTTTAGTTCTGGAAGATTCTCAAAACGTAAATAAATACAAACGCCGGGGCATACCAGCTGGGGTAGCATAAGGTCGGATCGGACAAACGCGTTTTGACAACCTGCTGCTTTTCGAATAACAACTGAATATCAATTACAAGTCAACAATGAAACGTAGCGTGGGCAGGCCCCCCACGAGGTGGACCGACGATCTGGTGAGGGTCGCGGGAAGCCGCTGGATGCGGGCAGCGCAGGACCGAACATTGTGGAGATCCTTGGGGAGGCTTTGTCAAGCAGTGGACGTCTTTCGGCTGAGATGATGATGAATGAAACGCTATATAAAACACCCCTGAAAACGTCTGTCTGTCAGAATCGGGGTGCGGGGCGTGGGGAGCTCGGGCGGGCGGGAGTGTCCTTTCTGTACGGGTTAGTATAGTCACAGAAAAATAATAGTACTAACGATATAGTACTACCTTAGAGAATAAATATACATAGAGCACGCGCATCGCTCCGCTGCCTTTATGTCAAGCGTAAGCAAATTTTGGCAGATTTTGTATGGGCGGTGAAATCAATAACATTTTTCTTTTTTGATTTGTTCCTCGAGTTATGTTTGCAACTTATCACGGCACATTTCAAAATGCTCTCCTATTAAATTTCTTATTTTCACCGGGAAAAATAATCAGCTCCGATAACCATTTGATACTAAACGAACGCGCTGAAGATATTCGGACTGTTCATATCCGTGCTTACGGTTCATACTCGATTAGGCGTACTGTATCCCTCCCAGAAAATTTTCTATTTATACTCTAAGAGTACTATTATTTTCTTCTGTGATAATGTTTCAGGTGTGACACATAGTTTTGTCGTGCGTATACTCTTTTAACGAGTTGCTTTGCAACCTCATTTTCCATTTCTTTCTCGTCTAAACTCAAATATTCAATTTGGGAATTCCTTCGTCATTCATACGTCATCTTCGTCCATTGTTCTTTAGTCTTTCCCTTGACTGCCGGCCTCGGTCGTATTTCTTTAAAACGTGTTTAATTTTGTAAAGTTTAAGTTTAGTTCATACCTGTTTCTGGGAATAAATTTACAAGTCTGTTGTCTATTTTACTATGTTCTAAGTAAATAGGGCCCAAGAACATAGGTACGAGTAATTGCGCAGTGTCATGCAAATCCTATTGTATGTACCCCAAGGTCAACCTTATCTATCACACAGACTCCGTAATCATCAATATTGCTAGTACAGTAGCCATCACATGCGGCTGGACATGTTGACCTTGAGAGTGCCTTCCGAGAGATTGTATTCCGTAGCGGTAGGGGTGAATTTCGTAGTGCAAATGTCCAACCGCATGTGCTGGCTTCTGTACATATTATTGTTATACTATCTAGCTATGTCTGGTAATTATTGTTGGAGGTTTGATGCGATTTTTCAAGCAAACAAGGAAACAAAGTTAGAATTTAGGTATTCGACTTTACTCGTTATTTATTAGCGCAATCTAGTAAAATCTTAAAAAAGGTGTTCTCTTTTTTTATTTCGAACCGTTATTTTATTTTATTAAACTGATAAACTATCCCCTTCGGATGCTTCTAGCACTTCTGAAAAATAAATACTATCAAGAGCACGTCGAACTAAACATTTCGGAATTTACAACGTTCATCTTTAAAGAAAGATTTGATTGTTTCGTTGTTTGCATTGAATAGGCTCCGAAACTACTGAACCGATTTAAATTAAACTTGGCATAAAGAGAGAATATACCTTGGAGAGAAACAGCTGCCTTTTATCGCGGGAAAATTCCTCATTCCCACGGGAAAAACTGGAGAAGATGGAGCAAGGCGGAAAGCTAGTGTGAAATAAGGGAGAGAATCGCAGTGTTCAACTGGACCTGCTCTTCACTGTACTACTTTACTGAAACAAGTGTCCTATTCCTTTAATAATATTATTAGGTATTGTCTGGTCTGTTCATTTAAAGTATAATATAAAGTATCTCGTGCTGCATCCGGTAGGTGTGAGATTTATATCGTTTCACATAAACGTGTTTTAATTGTCGTGTTAGTGGACAGAAAAAGTATGGCACACGTGATCGATTTAATTCCCACGATTGTTTCTCTCTTTGTACCAAGTTACTACACGGACGCGATAACTTGAGACTCGGCTGGAATGCGGCCCCTCTTCCGACTCTAATTATTTTTATTAATAATTATTATTTTCCCCTTCGAGAATATTTTATTTTAGTCCTAATTTTAATCTCAAGCAAATCTTAAACAAAAAAAATTACCGTGACGCGTCGTGGTATTTTTGCACACCGTACATTGAAAGTGACGTCATAGACGCAGGTCTCAAGTTATCGCGTCCGGGTAGTACATGAAGATCGGTTCAGTAGTTTTTGAGTTAATTCATTACAAACACACAAAAATACAAAGCTTTCCCCTTTATAATATTAGTGTAGAATTGTAGATGAAAAACAATAGAATATTAGATCACTGCATGACGAAAACTTTTTTAAACTGGTTGTTTTAGGCAATCTATTCAATTTGTTTTGTTTTTGTTATCAAAATATGTATGAGATCATTAATATTTTAATACTACTCTTTAGTTAATTATAGTTTTGGCAATAGGGAAGTGTCCTCGGAAAAAAGTAATCGATTCTAATTAATCCCTTTGTTAGATTATCGAAAAAAAATTAACACGTATTTTTTTTTTTCAATTTGACGAAGATTTACCGAATCAAAATGTATGAGAAGGGTACTATGAATGACGTCACTTGTTTCGTACAATTTGTATGGCGGCGTGTTGTTACTGGAAATTTCAAAGTGCTGTATCGTCGGCATTTTTCGTTTGCCAGACGAAAAAAAAAATACGTGTACATTATTTTTTAGTAATCTAACTGACGGACTAATTAGATTTTTTTAGGACACTTCCTCATTGGGTCTAAAACGTTAACCTTTTAGGGTTCGGTACCTTAGAAAGCAAGAACGTAACCCTCATTTAGTATCACTCGTGTGACTGTTTAAAAATTGTAGTACAAATTCGTCTTCGTCTAAAATGCAGGTTATTGGTTTAATTTTAATATTTTTCAATAGGTTGTATTTTTTTGTATATCCTTAAGTTGTTGGTCTCTTTCATTCATATGGGAATCGAAAAGGATGGGGAGATGAATGAATTTAATTTTGAATGAATGATATTTAAAATAAGCAGCGCAGCTGTCAAATTCTGCTTTATTTAGTCGGGATGTTTTTAAATGCCTGCAAAATTAGTGCGAAATACGCGTAAAATCGATGTTTGACGTCTCTAAATTTAAGTTGACAATCACCTGTCCCTTTTCGTTCTGAAGAACGTGAAAGGCACATATTATGATTATTAAATTTAAGTTAGAGCGTAATACGTAGAATGGGGCCCAATATCAAACATACGAGTATTATTTATGTCTATATATGTTTATAATACTTAATATAAATTCTTTATCCACATTCTGCTCATAGCTAACTCATACTGTCCACATCTTGATCTAATTATAAACACTATTGTTGTCACCCGACAGCGGAAACAGAGAGAGGTTACTGATTGTGAATCCCTTACTCCCTGGCCACAGCTTTCCAACATTTTGCGTTATTTTCGAGCCCTTTGCATTACATGACTCAAAACGTTACTTTTACTTATTTTTAATCTTATTTGTGCTACATTACAGTGTTGAAGTCATTTTCTAAGTAAAATAAGATAAACGTTAATTTTTGCATGAAAATCGCCATCGGTATTCTATGCTAGTAAATAAATAAAATAAATATGTGGGGAAATGTCACACACGGCCATCTGACCCCCAACTAGGCAGAGCCTGTACTATGGGTGTCAAACAGCTGATATACATACATATATAAATATACAACATCCATACACAAGGCAAACAAGTGCTCATAACACGAATGTTTGACCTGGGCGGGATTCGAACCCGCGACCTTGTGCTTCGAAGGCGGATGTACTACCAACTAGGATGGGCCGCCACTAGGCTACATTTATCTATCTATCTAAATGCAATGATATGATTTCAGTATGTACAGTCTTGTAGTATGTGATAAATAAAATTAAATGTATAACCCACCCTATATGAAATAAAATACAATTTAAACCTGTCTCAACGCAAAAATTGAAAAATATGGCAGTTTAAAGTGCACATTTTTTATCCTTAGCATAATGCCCAAAAAAAAAAAAACGACCAATCGGAATGTCTTACATTAAAATATCGCAGGGTAATCCGAACCGGTACTTATAGTACGGTCAAGTGCAAGGTAAGCTAAACGTGCGCTTCGCGATTCTCACCCTTATTCAACGGATATAAGAACGGCGCGTACCAATGTGTTTTACATTTGCGAATTCATAATATGTACGTTTATTCGACGCTCTTACGGTGAAGGAAAAGATCGCGAGGAAACCTGCACACACCTGCGAAGTAATTCAAGGGCTGTGTGTTCGTGACCAACTGATTCCAGGGTAGGCGCGAGCCCCTCGGTGGGGACACATATGAGCTGTTACTGATGATGATGATGATGAAGAATGGCGCAAAGACTAAAGTGTTCAGCTTAGTGTGTGGTTACTGTACAATAGGCAGCACATGCGGTTGGAATTGTTGACCTTGAGAGCGCCCGTATTACGTAGTAGTAGGGGTGAATTTCGTAGTGCGAGTGTCCAGCCACATGTGCTGGCTTCTATACTTCACGTGCTGTCCTTTTGGCGCGAAGAATTTATTACTTGTAGCAATTATAAAAACGAGATTGTGTGGAATTTATCCTTATTGAACAGGAAAATATACGCAGCTGGTTGTTGCCTAACTGACTTATCTGCTTAGAGCTATTTTGAACTATTTAAGATTTATTATTGCTAGCGACTAGCGACCCGCCCCGGCTCCGCACGGAAAAATGGTTATTGTGGGTTATCCTTAAGTATGTTATGCACGTATTATACATATAAACCTTCCTCTTGAATCCCTCTATCTATTAAAAAAAAAACCGCATCAAAATCCGTTGCGTAGTTTTAAAGATTTAAGCATACATAGGGATATAGGGACAGAGAAAGCGACTTTGTTTTATACTATGTATTGCTTGATTTTTTTTATTACCTATTACCTATTGCAGTAAAAGTAAAAATCTTACAAAAATTTAAATTATGCTTATTTGTAAAATACTCCTCCGCCTTTCCTGTGGGAATGAGGTAAAGGTAGCTTCCCCAAGGTCTATTCTAACTAAAGACCAAGAACTTGAAAACTTAAAAATTTAAGCGGTTTTGCCGGTATTGTGCCCCGCTAATTAAAAGTTCAAATTAATACTCGTACATTAAACTCCAGAAAGGCTTAAATCATCATACTATGTGATTGTAATAATATTATAGAGAGGGAAGATTTATATTTTTGTGTGTGTGTGTGTATGTTTGTAATTAATAAACCCAAACACTGTTGAACCGATTTCAAAAATTCTTTCACCATTAGTAAGCTACATTCACCCTGTGTAACATAGGCTACCTTTTACCTAAATCCCTCTTTTTTTTTTAATTGACCTAATGCTTGTGTCGAAAAGGTACGACCAATCAAGCTTCACCGGACTTGCAAAACCTAAATCCCTCATTCCCACGGGAAAAACTGGTAACGCGAGCGGAGCCGCGGCGAAAAGCTAGTACTCAAAATAAATAGCTTACAACGGCCACTTGGTTATCCAATAGAGATGTGCTTAAGCTCGAGTAATTATTATCAATTAACAAAGTTTATTATCATTCAAGTGTCACGTTGCAGCCAGCTCTTTATAATGATTCATACAACTCGAGACTCATGTAAAGATAGTTTCAGTCATTCAGTACCACTTCGGCGGTCGAATCGAACGCACGCGTTTCGCGATACTCTGCGAAGTTTTACGAGTATAAAGTGTTCTCAATTTAAATTTTGAATATCGTTATAATTTAAATTTTGAGCGAATAACTTGTTTTTTTTTATTATTGGCACTTGTCGAATTTTGTGCCAGTTTTGTTTTTATTTATAAAATCAAAGTGCGTTGTGTGTGTGTTTTTTAAAGTTTTTTTCGTACGACTATTTTTGCGGTAAGTTCTTCTGCTAAGTTGATGTGTAATTCCAAGGCCGTTGATTTTTTTTATTAGAGTTTTTTATTCTGTTTCGTTTCTACAAAGATGTTTTTGTTTTATTTCCTGTAGTTCGTTGCCAACTTCCTTATTGAGAATCGTTTCTATTTCCGCGAATTTTTAGTTTTTCCTTCTTTTTTTATTTCGATTTTAATAGCGCTGTAAAGTTATTTTCAAATCGTAGCAGTTTAGTAATAATTATTAATGGCATGTATTTAAATCGATATCATTAAAAAAATTCACATCGAAATAAATGGTTTGCACTCTAAACCTAACCTACCCAATGTTTAGTGTGCAATCCAGTTATTTTGGTAAGCATTTAGTATTTTTTTGAGTGAAGGTTTAATATTTCCCATTATTAATTATAATTAATGCACTTGAATTAATAAGTAATTATTAATTAAATCTCCTTAAGGCCATTATTTTTTTTATAGTTTTTTTCTTACGTTTCCAAGAAAATGATTTATTTTTATTTTATGTATACTGATAACAACGTTGTCAACTGCCTTGATAAGAATTGTATCTATTTTTGCGAACATTTAACTTATAATAACTTAATTATTTTTATTTTGTTTTTAATAGCAGTGAAATAATATGAAACAAACTATAGTAATCAATTTTAATTGTAATAAGTGTACTTGAATTAATACTTAATGTATTAATGACTTCAATTAAACTTATCAAAAGAGTCTTTGACTTTAATAAACAATATAAAACGGCCATCTATTTACACTAATAATAATATAAACAGAAAAATATCGATTATTTTATGTTTGAAACGAGTACGCACAAAAACGACTGCACCGATTTTAATATTCTTTTACCGATAAAAAGGGCTACTTTTTACTGCGAGAAATTACCACGGACTGTTTTTAGTTTCTGAAACTGAGATACCTATTGGGAAAGCTTTTTTACGTGGTTTTAATTAAAACTATTTTATTACTCGTATTACTCAAATTTTATTTTCGCAATGAGCAGCGTAACAAATATTATCGAGATTAGATAAAAGCGTAAGATACTAGTATAAGGATAAATTTAATCTATTGTACATCGTATCTTGTTATTTTTAATATTCTCATATTATCTACGAGTATACTATAATATTATAAAGAGGAAAGACATGATTTTTTGTTTGTTTGCATTGAATAAGCTTCGAAACCACTGAACCCATTTCAAAAATTATTTCACTGTTGGGAAGTTTCATAATCCCTGGGTAACATAGGCTACATTCTATTATTTTTTTAAATTGATCCTTACTAAAACTCCGATAACTTAACCCAAGGGTATTATTTTCTTCTGTTGGGCACAGGTATTCTTTTCTTGGGTTTAATTTCATTGAATAGTCTCCGAAACTACTAAATCAATTTTAATTAAACTTGGCACAAAGATAGAATATGGTAAAGAACTAGGCAATTTTGTTTGTACGGGACGAGTCACGGGCTAATCTCCGTAACTGTTGGACCGATTTTAATGAAATTTTGTATGGTGGTGTGGTACCTTATATCCCCGGTCAACATCTTATATGGTTTTTACCGCGGGAAAATATCTGATTACTACGGAAAAGTCAAAAAACAACGCGGGCGTAGCCGCGGGCGGACAGCTAGTATAAAATAATGATTAAGAGTAGGTAAATTATCTGAATGATTTTCCTTATATTTGTCGCCACAATCATTAAGAATAATAATTTAACTTTAATACATACAATGTAGTTTTATTCGCAAATCATTATATACATATAATTATTTCCTGTAATAGTGACGTCACAATTTACCTAAATCACAGTGAGCGTCGGTGGCGTAGTGGTTTGGACGTTAACTTCCATTTGTTACGCGCGGGTTCAAGTTCAAGCCACTTCAAGCCCCAATGTAAATATTTTGATTTTCGAATTTGTATATAAAATAAATACGTTAAAAATTAAAATGTTTTTAATCGAAGTAATTAAGGTTATAAAAAAATTACGACTTTCTTTTTTGAAAAATAAATAAATATTTATTCGTACGTTTGGTTGTGTCACAGAATACCAAATAGTAGTCCCTAGTTGTGTGTGAAGTAGACCATCTCGTAATGAAAATCTTTTTTTTTTTCTATAATGTTGTATTTTACCGTTATCTGGCCTCTAATAAGTAATTTTAAATTCATTTTCATTACTAATGCAGTGACTAAGGTATTACAATAGACGAAGGAGGCCATGCGGTTTTGTTCCGAAATCACATTCAATTTAAATAATTTATTTGTATGTTTTTGAGATTTAGGCGACTAATGTCTATAAGGAAAAATGACTAGGGATAATAATGTCTAATATCTATAAATAATAATGCCTAAGTAGAAAAATTTCAAATGCTTAGATTAAAAATAGGTGAATATATCAACAGGCCTTAACCGTTGAAAAAGTAATAAAACTTACCTGGTTTGATTGGTTTAATTACTACCTATGTGTTTAATTTATGAATTAAACTTAGGCGATTCGTGATTTGTCACATTTAAACAAGCTGTAACCTTGAGATATGCAAACTAATTATAAAGTAGTAAAAAATATACATCTCTATCACTACAACATAGTATAAAACAAAGTCGCTTTCTCTGTCCCTATGTCCCTATCTCCCTATGTATGCTTAAATCTTTAAAACTACGCAACGGATTTTGATGCGGTTTTTTTTAATAGATAGAGTGATTCAAGAGGAAGGTTTATATGCATAATACATGCATAATATACTTAAGGATAATCCACAATAACCATTTTCCCGTGCGGAGCCGGGGCTGGTCGCTAGTTAGTACTAATTTACAGTAGCCAGCCAGACAGGGTAGAGTCTGTGGCCAAGTAGTTAGGATCGTTGCCTTTCATTCATACACTCAGAAAAATTTCTAAACGGAATGACAAAAAACCCTTAACAGATGGGAGCCGTCTAAAGGACTTGAAGTCCGCGACAGAGCAAATTTGAACGCTTGAAAATTCTTCAACATTGTCACCTCGTATTAGCGCTAAACTTTTGCAGACTTTGTTGACATGACAAAGCAATATGATTGGCAAAGGATCAAACTTTCTCTCTCTCATATGTCCCTATGTTTAAGGTGTATTGCCACATCGACAATGTTCCTCTGTCTTCACGTTTTGTGCAGTTGTTCATACGTCTAAGGTTATATGTCCCTATCACAAAGGTACATTGTTCCCATCGACAATGTACCACTATATTTTAGTTCGATGCAGTAATTCATTTGTTCCTACGTCTAAGTTTTCCTATCCCTATCGCAAAGGTACACTGTTTCCACGTTTAAGGTAAATTGTCACTTCGACAATGTTCCTTTGTCCCTATTTTTGGTTTTAGGTTTGGTTCAATTGTGCCTTTGTCCTTACGTCCGACTTGATGAGTTCCTATCACAAAGGTACATTGTCCCTATGTTCAAGGTGTATTGCCACTTCGACAATGTTCCTCTGTCTTCACGTTTGGTACAGTTGTTCATACGTCTAAGGTTATATGTCCCTATCACAAAGGTACATTGTCCCTATGTTTAAGGAGTATTGCCACTTCGACAATGTTCCTTTGCCCCGACGTTTGGGCTTTGGTTTGGTGCAGTTGTGCTTTTGTCTTTACGTCTGACTTGATACGTTCCTATCACAAAGGTACATTGTCCATATATTTAAGGTGCATTGCCACTTCAACAATGTTCCTCTGTTTCTACGTTTGGTGCAGTTGTTCTTACGTCTAAGGTTCGGGGAGACGCAGTAACAAGGAACATTGTCGAAGTGGAAATACACCTAAAACATAGGGACAATGTACCTTTGTGATAGAGACATCTCTATCACGAGGGTACATTGTCGCCATGCTTAAGGTGTATGGCCACTTCGGCAATGTTCCTTGTCACTGCGTCTCCCCGAACTTTGCCGTGGCGACAGCGTTAATAAAACCCCCTGTGTGGCTTCCTCTAACATGGCCACAACATAGATTTAAATTCTGACTACACAGACATTTAGCCCTTATTTTGAGACAAATCAAGGACTAAATGCCTGTGAAGTCAGAATTTAAAACTATGTTGTGGCTATGCCAGAAGAAGCGACACAAACCTCCAACAACCCAATGGGCTGGGTGCGCAGGTGTGAACGCAAAGCTCCTCTTTGAAGCTATCCGCCATGTGACTTAGCAAGAAGCTTCTAAGAGGAGCTTAGCCCTCGCATGCGCACCCCAGAAGGTCGTTTTATGTCGCTATCGCCACGCCGGGATCGCAGACCTGGATAATAAATTAAACAAAGATTATTTATAAGTAAGTATAATAAGCACAGTTAAACACTTCGACAAAACTTTTAAACACCTTTAAAATCTCAAACTTGTTAGCTTAACCTACTAACATAGGAATTACATTCAAATGTACTTATTACTAAAACCGTACCGTTCCTTCCCACTACAATTATTATTAAACAATTTTAATTGTATTTATAACAGTTTTTATTGGTCCGTAAGGGACATCATTCTGAAAATCTTTCACTATGAAACCAATTTGATCAGAGCCACTTAATTTTTCACTTCTCCTTACAAATCAGCTGACCGCCCATGTATCTGTAGTGGACCATGAGGGTCCGACTGCAATTATAAATATACCGAAGCATAAGAAAAACCTTTAGCCAGTGTATAGGTGAACCGATCTTCAATGCATCTTTCGACGTCCCCTGGTGAAGACACACGAGTGATAAACGCACTTGAATCTTCTGAACGCCTAGGTTTCCACTTCTTCCCTTTGACCTTGATATGGGGGCTATTTGTTTGAGCAGGTACGGAGTGCACCTCAGGGCAGCGAGACTTCTCCAGCTTGCTCCTCTCCAGCTATGTAGAACGAAAAAAAAATCTATTAAAAAACCATGGTACAATCTCAGTGACAATGTTAAGTAATCAACTTTATTTATTTGCCTAATCGACAACCATGTATTTTTTTACAAATTAGACATCCCGTTTTTAAGCAATTGAATATCCAGCTGTGATACGTAGATTTGACCGACATACATTAGTAATTTATCCTTTAATTTATTCATGTTTTACTAAAACGCAAAAAACACAACTGAGCCAGGTATCGTGTCCCAGCTTTTGTATGCATAATTAGGGGGTTTCTACTGGATAATATTTTCTCAATTAAAAATATTTCAATTTATATGTACCTATAGTGATAAATATTTTTTATTTAATATTAATCTGACATATATTTTTAGTACTAATAATTTGACCAACTAGAAGCAATGACTCGTACGTATATTTGTTAGATACGAAAAGAAGAAAAAGTTAATTGACCAAATTATCAGTTTTTAACATAAATAATTCTTAACACACTCGGGAGCAATAAATGAAAATAAAATACATTTTAAGATACCTATGTAGCAAACAACAATAAATAATCGAAATGATAAGAAACAAGTCTTATTTCCAAATTGTCTCCGATGAAATGTAAAATTGAACAAAAACGTACCAGTTGCTAAGTCCAGAAGGTCAGTGACAGCCGGTTCCGCTCTTATGCCTGAACCATTCTCCACTAGTAGTAGCCTTTTCTTTATCATGGGAAAGTGTTCCTCGAAGGTGGCTGACGCCAGTGGGTAGGCCTCAAAATCATTCGCCAACTAAAAAAATATGATAAAACAGGTGTTAAAATCGTTAAAGCGGCAAATCATATTAATGCAACCTATATGAAGTTAAGTTTTCACTTACCAATTGGTGACAGGTCGGTAGCCGTAGACACAGATATTGGCTGAAATATACGTCGATTTCTCATTTAGGACCCATGCCTGACCTGGCCAGGGTCTTCGTCTTCAACGGATGAGTTCGAGTTGAGAAAGTCACTCCGTTTAAATATAAAGTTACACTCCTGGAGAGCTCCTGGGAGAGCGCGCGTACTTTGTGCGGCTGCGGGCCAAAAGTGAAGTAAAATAAATACGCGGGCGACCAACGGGCGACGAACGACCAGTGCTGCCAACTCGGTTTCAGTTTACGGGCTAAAAAGAGTTGTAAAAAGGGCTACATTTGCCCAATACATTTAAAATAAATTAAAATTAAATTCATTATTAATTAAATAAAATATTTTTATTTAATATGCTGTATTAATAAAAACATATATGGTTTTAGCTTTTTTTATAAGCAGGATCAATTTTCCTATAGTGTTTCTTAGAGTCTTCTTTTTTAATGGAACGGCAATTTGCAGCACGCACGTATCTATCACTAAATAAAGTCACCCAATTTCTAATTAGAATATTAAAAAGAATATGAAATGAACTTAGCCATTCTGTTCGAAAAATAAATAAATAAATATAGCTGATTACAATCTACGAGTGAGACTACAATATTGTCTATATTGTGTGTCAAAGATAAAATTTGGGGAACTCCCTGATATCACTCAACCAGTTTTACTGTTATTTGGTACTTATTAAGTTATACTAACTTCATCCAGGTTAATCATTAATTTAAAGGCAAAATTGAAGTTAAATATTTATAGCCACTTTGAAAATAAAATAAAACTATGAACAATAATAACTCATAATACTCAATCATTCCAAAAAGAATTGGAATAATACTACAGCGCAAACAGTTTTATACAAGATTTTTTACTTGAATGATCTAAAACTTTTCGATAAATATGTTGTCCTCAACCATTTATAATATTAGCGAGCGAGAAAAAAAATGAGAGAATGAACCACTTTGATTTATATCTTATCTAGCGCAAGGGAATTCCTTTGCAATCCATTCCATTTTAGTGAGCTTATGAATTTAAAATTGAAACTTATTTACGTAATTAAAATTATGTCATTTGCTTAGGAAGTCATGAATATTTATTTTATCTTCTAAAAGTTTATTTAAAAAATACGTTAGAAACCGCTAAATATTTTTGCCCGCTAAGACCTTTTCGCGCGACAACACCACAAAATCCACCAGATCTAGAAGGAAAAACGCTTAAACAGCAACACTGGTGGGTGGGTGCGTTTCAGTGCATCTGTCGTTTTAGTTACGCGGACAAACCAACAAAACACCTTTGTCGTTTTCACAATGTTGATTAGACTCAGTCACTAGAGTCTTTTTACGCTGTGTCTTAGCTCGAAGCTCAGAGGTGTACCTACAAAAAATAAGACAAAGGCCTTTGTGACCTACTGCTTGCATTTATTATCTACTAGCGACCCGCCCCGGCTCCGCACGGGAAAATGATTATTGTGGGTTATCCTTAAGCATATTATGCATGTATTATACATATAAACCTTCCTCTTGAATCACTCTATCTATTTAAAAAAATCGCATCAAAATCTGTTGCGTAGTTTTAAAGATTTAAGCGTACAAAGGGAGGGACATAGGGACAGAAATAGCGACTTTGTTTTATACTATGTAGTGATAACTAGGTATCATATCATATCATCTCTTATATAATAAAACAGTAAAACTAATGTGTCTGTACGTTAAGTATATTATTTAACAAAAATTTATTGACGGAGATGTAAAAATATTAACAGAAATAGGAATCTACATTTTTTCCCCTATTAGATTCTCCTAAATACCGATCAGTCTTTATCCATTAAATATGTAAAACTTTTTAGGATTGCGTAGCCGCAAACGAAACCCTAGGGTCACCAATATAGCCGAGCGAGTCAGCAAGCTAAAGTGGCCGTGGGTAGGGCACATAGCTCGGAGAACCGATGGCCGATGGGCCAGAAAGGTTCTCGAGTGGAGACCAGGTGACGGCAAGCACAGCGTAGGAAGGCCTCTTGCGAGATGGACGGACGACCTGGCAAAGATCGCAGGGACTCGTTGGATGCAGGCTGCTGCCGACCGGTCTAAGTGGAGGTCAATGGGGGAGGCCTATGTTCAGCAGTGGACTTTTAACGGCTGTTATGATGATGATGATGAAATGAATTCCTCATAATTTCGTCATATTATGTTCGTATGTCCGTATGTCACAGCTATTTAATTATAATGTTGATTAAATCGAATTATTCTCCAATAACTCAAGAACAGAAAGGCAACAGATTAACACGGTAGTTATACCTAACAACAGTACCTACCTAAGAGCCGAACGGACATTAAATATTTTTTAGATTCATAGTGACGATGGATGGATGGATGGTTATAATGATGGAGACGTCATGATTTGATAGAAAACAAGCAAGAACGAAGGCATAGTGCCCTCCGTGGTGTAGTTGGTAAGCACGTTGACTGCGTATAGGCCGGAAGTCGTGGGTTCAAGTCCCGCCGGAAGAATTACGTTTTTAGTTGTTTTCTATAAATCTAAAAAAGATTTAATACAACGTTAAATTGAAAGGTATGTCTGTGTCACTGAATTGGGATTATAAGTTTGTATGTTAATTATCGGGCTGCCGGTTTACAAATAGTACCTACGGATATCCTACGTCGATACGTTCTACGGGAGAGTTGACCTAAGTCTCATCGTCAAAGGGCAGATACACACTTTGCCAAAGCGTTTACTTTAAAAGGTAACAATATGCGCAACAAAATAACGAAAATTTTGGCTTTTGTCGGTTTACAGATAGTACGGATATCCTACGTCGATACGTTCTACGGGAGAGTTGACCTAAGTCCCATCGTCAAAGGGCAGATATCAACTTTGTCACTATACTGCTGACATTGCCGAAGCGTTTACATAAAAAGTTAACAACATACCCAACAACAATCTAAAAATCTCGTCCTTTGTCGGTTTACAAATAGTACGGATGACCTTTGTCAATACGTTCTACGAGAATCATGCAGTAAGTCTCGGCATCAAAGTGCAGATATCAGATTTGTCACTGTATCTACTGAAATTTTTGACACGTTGTCATTTTAACAAATGCAAAAATCGCTATACTTTACACGCGCTACGAAAAGTTTGCCCTAAGGCTCGGCGTCAAAGGGCAGATATCAACTTTGTCATTAAATATGCTGACGTTGTCGAAGTGTTTACTTATAAAGATAACAACATACCCAACAACAATCTAAAAATGTTGTCCTTTGTCGGTTTACAAATAGTACGGATGACCTTTGTCATTCCGTTCTACGAGAACCTTGCAGTATGTGTCGGCGTCAAAGGGCAGATATCAGATTTGTCACTGTATCTACTGAAATTTTAGTAACGTTGTCATTTTAACAAAGGCGAAAATCGCCTTTGTTATTCTGTTAACTTTTCTATGTCATACTGACTAAAGCAAAAATATACTTTACACTACGTATGCACTACGTACACGGAATCTCGACACAATGACAAAACATTGTCAAAAAGACGTTCGACAATAAATACTCTGTTGCGGTGTGCTAGTGCACCGAAACGCTCCGCCAAAAAGTTATGTCAGGAGCACAAAAAAAAAACGACAAGGGAATTTCGCACCTTTGTCAGCCATTATTTTTTTGAGTGTAATTTCGCGAGTTCAAACCTCGGTGTGTACAGTAGCCAGTACACGCAGTTGGACATGTTGACCTTGAGAGCGTCCGTATTCCGTAGTGGTAGGGGTGAGATTCGTAGTGCGAATGTCCAACCGCATGTGCTGGCTTCTGTACCAATGTGTTTGCGACTTTCGAATTCATATGTACGTTTATTCGACGCTCTTACGGTGCGGTGGAGGAAAACATCGTGAGGAAACCTGTACACACCTGCGAAGTGGGAATTCCATTATCTGGCTGTACACGCTGTACAGAAAAAGATAATGCGAGTAGCGTTCGGAACAAAATTATCATCTTTTTTTTCTCGTCTACTATTATTTTTAATTTTTCCATGAACTTGTCTGTTGATATAACCAAGAACCCAAACATTATCGCTCCGGCGAACAACTGCTCGATGTATGTATGATTGTATTAGGGTTGCCAACTTATCTATATTTAATTCCCGATGTACGCGGCACGTTATGTTACCATGTTTTGTTTATTTATTTCTCACAACAATCTTCTTCAATATAGAGTATCCTAGTGTGAGAATTCAGTGTTATTTGTACATACATATGGGTATGTATGTATGTATGTACAAATTACTTGTTTTCGTATAATTATGTTACTTGAATAAATACTTTTTACTTATTTTTATCTCGATTATAGCTAGATATTTTTGGTTTCTTCTTGGTTTTTTTTTTTTAATTTACCTATGTTAGATATAAAGTACATAATTATTGTCGATACTTTTAAAATTAAGTATGGCGAAGTGAAATACTCGTAACGTAAATCAATATTCAAATAAAAGAAGTAAACAATAAAAGCTTAAAATATGGCGAAGCTTGTTTTTTTTTCGGGAGTCATTTTCGTGAAAATAGACATAGTAAATGTCCAATGATCAAAATATTAGATGAAGTGCCACCGATATTTTGTGCATTTAGTGAAACACATCGCTGAATAATCCGGTTTAAAGCGGAGTGAGCTTATATTTACCTTTTTATTTCTTTAATTTGAAGAATATAATAGTCTACTTTATTCCTAAGTGTGGCTGGCAACCCTAGCGTCTGTATGTAACCATTAACCATCCTCAGCCGTATTGGAGGCGTGCCAAGTGCTACATCAAAACGGATCGCGATGTCTTTTAGTTAGTTAATTACTTATTCTATTTTGTATCGTGTCATCAGTTTATATCCACTCATGGACAAAAGTTTTACACAAGAATTTAATGCTGTGCTTATGTGGAACAAGCTTCAGAATCTTATCAAAAACAGCCCTTCTACTTCTATAATTATTGTCATTTAAAAAAAAAGGTTAACAAATAATGATAATATTTATTTATTTAAAAGGAACATAGACTCTAGTCGCTTCTTTGAGAATTTATGTTTTTATGTTATTTAGTGTGCAAATTATTTTTGGTCATAGTAAATTGAGTAATCAGTAATTTCCTTTAATTAATGCACAATTTTATCACGTAAATTATTAGCGGAAACTCGAAACCCGTTATGAGCTGATGGATAATGAAATAGTAGCGGAAATAATCTATAATTTCTAATGTGATTTAGAGATGTGTAGTGTAGGTAATGCGTATGAAATCACAAAAGTAATATCACCCTAAAGGGTAATGTAATATCACACATTACGCGAGTATTGTAACCAGTACACCAGTACACATCACATCAAATCACGCTCTTATGAAGGAAAATCAACTTCTTTCGGGTCAGCTAGTAAAAAATGAAAACAAAAACATTTTTTTTGTGTGCTATCTGTTTCGAGTGATACGGTCGGTAATGTTATAATGAAGTAATATGTGCTGACGGTACATTCTACAGAGCATTTCTTCGTACTAAGTGACAAAATTCAACATTTAGGGTAATGTGTAATGGTACGGGGTGATATCACCTTTTCGAAAGTAATGAGTAATGTGATATGTCATTAAAACGTACTGTTTTGCGCATGTCTAATTGTGATTGTGACCTTTATAACCTTGCCATTTGTAATTCCTAGCTTAGATTAATGAAAGGTCATGAACACATTTGGCCTCGCAAATGACACTAAAATACGAAATATCCTCATTAAGGCTTCAACTTTTACAAATATAATAATTAACCACACTATCACACACCAATATAATATTACTAGCGACCCGCCCCGGCTCCGCACGGGAAAATGGTTATTGTGGGTTATCCTTAAGTATTTTATGCATGTATTATACATATGAACCTTCCTCTTGAATCACTCTATCTATTAAAAAACCGCATCAAAATCCGTTGCGTAGTTTTAAAGATTTAAGCATACATAGGGACATAGGGACAGAGAAAGCGACTTTATTTTATACTATGTAGTGATAAAGGCGAAAAGTGAGTGTGTATGTTTGTTACTTCTTCACGTCTAAACGGCTGGAGCGATTTTAATAAAATTTGGTATGGAGTTAGCTGACACCCTGGATTAACACATAGGCCACTTTTTACCGCGGGAAAATAAATCATTCCCACGGCAAAACCTGTTAACGCGGGCGGAGCCACGGGGCGGAAAGCTAGAAAAAAGAGCTTCTTTTTATGAAATGTAAAAAATAATATTTTAAAAAATTAAAGGCAATAATTACAAGCTTATGACGTCACAAGCTTGTATTGTCGTTTTTATACGATTATCGCCCCTACATAAATTATACTAGAGTAATTTCAGATATTTTATTTCCTACATAGTGTAAGATAATTTATTTTGAATACAGTCAACATCCCTATTGTAGTTATGTGTAATGGTAAATGGCTCCCTCATTTTCGGTCCACCTTGTGGGCGGATTATGCTTTTCAAAACAAAACATGGTGACTACAGCATTCAACAGGAATAAACTGTGTAGGTACTTAATTAAAGTTGTGGCGGGATTTTTCAGTCGTTTTGGCAACTAGCCAACTGTCTCTACCCAGTCTATACTGGAAGCAATGCACTGCAGACATCCTTGAATGTATTGTGTCATACACTTTTTTTCACTATTTATCTAAAAATTACTATAAAATAAAATAATTTCAAATTAAACATTTAAATAACCCCCGCCACAAATCCGTTACTTAGATCCTTTCAACAACTAGAAAAGAGCTGATAAATCTTCAAATGGCTGAAGATATTTTCTTGTATCATATCTAGCTAAGAACACTCGATTATGACGCCTTGCAAACAAAAAAAAACAGATCAAAATCGGCGCATCCGTTTAGGAGCTACGATGCCACAGACAGACAGACAGACACACACGTCAAACTTATAACACCCCTCTTTTTCGTCGGGGATTGCAGAAAGGTTCTTGAATGGCGATTACGCGCTGTAGGCATAAAGTGGATCTGGTGAGGGTCCCGGGAAGCCGCTGGATGCGGGCCAAGCAGGACCGATCGTTGTGGAGATCACAGGGGGAGGCAGCAGTCCAGCAGTGGACTACAGGCTGTGATGATGGATGACAGCGATATTGAACAGTTTTCTTACCGGGATTCGAACTGTATATCTTCGTACAAAAGCTGAACGTTTTACTTGTCTGAGGTTTTAGTGGGCGTTTAACATGAAATTGGGACATTGCCCAGTTAATAGTTTCTTTGGACAAACAAATTATATGACAATTAGGAAGCTATTTATAAATCTCTCGCGTCCTTTAATCTTTAGCGCTCGGTCTAAACAGTTTGACAATGTTTGTGTTCAGAAATTAAAATTTTTACAGAATACTCAGATTTTGATAATTCTTTTTTTATTGGAAAGGGTATACTTTGACTTTGGTATAATATAAATTTAAAAAATAAATCCAACCCTGAGGGTAAAAAAACAGGGGATGACTGAATGTACGTTTTCCCGTGGGAACTATGTATTTTTCCCGCTGTAAAAGGTAGTCTATGTCCTTCCTTAAGCTCTATTCTTCCTCTGTACTGTACCAAGTTTCATCAAAATCAAGTTTAGTGGTTTATGGGTAACAAACAGACAGACAGAAAGAGATTTTTGCTTTTCAATCTCTTCGGCGGTTTAACTTTTTATTAAAAAGATATTTATTATCTACGGAAAAAAAAATGTTAGCTCGAAACATAACAATTTGCATTTGTAAATACCCAGTGACAATGTCTTTTTTTTCCAATCATTGAACTTTGAACCTTAACTATCCAGAATTAATGACTAATATTGTTAATGCGAATGTATAGTTATCTTGTTTTTTATTATACTCGTAGATTCGTTTGTTTACGGGTGGCAACACTGACAAGAAATTATCTTGTATTGTAACATTATTTTATAGTGACGTGAAAAATATTTATTATTTGTGTGAATTATATCTTTGAGATAACTTGCTTGTAGATTTCCGGTAATATTATCTATTGTTATCATCAAAGTAAATCGAGTGTTTAAAATAATTTTAATCCCGTCCTTTTACGAGATCTATTAATAGCTATCCGCCCAGCACCTTTTTCCCTTGGGAATGACGTATTTTCCCTCGGTAAAAGTACTTTATATTCTCTCGTGAGAGCGTCGGTGGCTAAGTGGCTAGGCCCGTTGACTTCCATTAGGAAGTTCGCAAGTTCAAACCTCGGCACGTACCAATGTGTTTTCGATTTTCGAATTCATATGTACGTTTATTCGACGCTCTTACGGTGAAGGAAAACATCGTGAGGAAACCGCACACACCTGCGAAGAAAATTCAAAGGTTATGTGTGAAGTTGACCAACTCGCACTGGGCCAGCGTGGTCGACTAAGGCCTATTTACCTCAGGGTGAATAGGCCTTAGTTAACAAAATTAGATTAATTAAATGTAGGTACATAAGGGCATTGCTTGTGGTATTAGGATCAATGTTTCCTTCTAACAATAACATCTCATCTATCAAATCTGGTCTAGTTGGAAAACCGGTGACAATATATTTCTAAATTACCAGGAAAAACTATACGAAACTTCTAAATGTGTTTTGTGACTCACATAGTGCCGTCCCATTTTTCTATTGTCGTGTGGTTAATGACGTCAAATAGGGTGACACCAAATACGATGTATTGTTATACACATTGTTTATTTACCCGTTTGTTTTCCGGTTTTCAATTGTAATGGGCACCTATTCCTAACCACTACCAACAAACATTTTAACTGGGGTATGGTCTATTGAATATTTGTTGGTATAGAATAGACTCTATGAATTTAAGGTTCTACCCTATAAAGGGTCTACCCGACTTTAAGTGGGGCCATCCGTTAACTAAACTAATATTATAAATGCGAAAGTTACTGTCTGTTTGTTACGCTTTCACGCCAAAACCACTGAACCGATTTTTAAGAAAATTGGTACAGAGATAATACATATTGTTTTATTGAATAAAGATTTAATTTTTATTATTATTATTTATTTTTATATACTTTTAACTAGGTCAAGCCTGATGGATCACGCTTCAGACAGCCGATCAACAAAGATAAAGAAATTAGAGGAAAAACACGTTTGAACATTTAGGTCAAGAGCGAGTGACTTTAAAATATACTACAATACTCGTAACTATTGTTAATGGGCGTCACAGACTACTAAAATAGTACTCTCTTTTCCTACAAATTATGTACATTTTAAATGACCCCCTTTATTTAGGACAATTTATTTTAGTACCGAAAAAACATTAAGTACCTATTTATAGTGCTGTCACTTTTGACTTTCGTGGTTAATAACTGATCAATTTATATTCACAAGTTGCAAAATGTTCACTGATAACAAAATGTCCAAACTGCAAAAAAGTCCATTTACTTACAGCCTATGGGCAGGTTAGGGAACCTAGCTATTTAACTGACACTATTTATATGTTTTGGTTTATTTTATATTTTGTGGCCACCGTTACCGCTGATAAATTTATCACAAATTGATAACAATATGTATTACGCCATGCAATGATTAATACATTGTTATCAAACTCGGTTTTTTTTCCATAATATGCATCAATGCAGTTTTTTTCGCGAGGTATTTTTTTTGCCGTAGGAATTAGTTATTTTCCTGCAGTAAAAGTATCAATTGTGCGGGAAATTGACCAACCCGCACTGGACCAGCGTGGTCGACTTAGGCCTATTTACCCTGATTTCAGGATTTCAGGGTAGGCTCGAGCCCCTCGGTGGGGAAATATGGGCTGTTAACAAACCGGACGGAACATAGCATTATGTCTTTCCTAGTCACGACACGACTTTATACGACATCTTTTATCGCAATTAGTTCAACCAAGACGTGAATGAGTAACAGACAGACATATTTACTGAAAATAGATATTCTCATTAAAATGGAATTCATTTCATAATAATCATATTTATTGTGAAAGTTATTCATTTCTTAAGCTATATTTATTTATTTTATTAGTCATCATTAGCGTCATAATAATATCATCACTTCATCATTGCAAAATAAACAAGATATCAAGCTGTGTAAGCAAATAATAACTGTTAGATAAATAAATACGTAAAGTGAAGAAACGTATTTAGTACGCAATTGCCTTCCGCTGCAATTTCTCGCGGTAAAATGTAGCTTTTATTACTTCCTTCCTGATAATAGAATAGAATATACTTTTTGCCTGTGTTTATTGCACACTAGAAAAACAATTAACTAGGTACAAAAAAGTAAACTTCAAAAAAAGATCGATCGAAATAGCAATTTATACCAGACAACCTTATAATATAGCTTATAGATAATGTAGCTTTCCATAGGTTAATTGATTTATTTTAAGCGGTTCAGTACTTTTCATAGTAATTAAACTTTTATTAGTGTTTCTTTTTACCTCGGGTGTCTCAATTTTTAAACCCCGACGAAAAAGATGTTTTTTTTTCTTTATGGCATTAGTTTTTTTTTCTAAATAAAAGCCAAACAATCTAATATTGTAAAATGCGACAGGCTGAACTGATTAGGCCTCTTAATTTAAAGGAAATAGAGAGATTTTTTTCGATTTCTAGTACATATAGGTACTTGTAAGTCTGTCTGATATTTATGTAAATATTCTAATTTATTTTTCTTTTTGTTACAGATAAAAAACATCGTAGCGAAACCAGAACAATAGAATATAAGCTGGCAATACTCAACGAAAACCGACATTGCCATAAAAGAAAAATAGTATTTTAAAAGATTAACTGACTCACAAAATTTGACATAGTCCGTAAGACTGAAAACTGCGTGTGATATAACTTATTTAATATAAAACTGCATTTAAGAATTCAAAATTCTGACCTGGTGGCAATTATAAGATCAATAAGATTGACAAGGACAAAAACTAATTTGATTGGTTTAAAAACGTATGTGTTAGACAAGGATACAAGATGAGGGATAATATGAAGCCGTGCGACCACAGCTTGCCAGACGATACTATCTACAAAGAGGTTGTTATTATTGGTAAGTACCTACTTTATTTTTAAAACATAGTAAAACCATTAAATAAATAAAAATTAATAACCCCCGATCAGACCCAAAACCGTTACTTGATCCTTTCAACAACTAGAAAAGAGATGATAATCTTCAAATGGCTGAAGATATTTTCATGGATCATAGCTAAGAACACTCTCGATTGAAACACCTTGCAAACAAAAAAAAACTAGATCAAAATCGGCGCATCCGTTTAGGAGCTACGATGCCACATACAGACAGACAGACACACACGTCAAACTTACACCCTTCTTTTTCGTCGGGGGTTAATTTACTGCATATATTTTTATTTATTTATTTATTTAAAAGGTCACTGACAGAGTTAACAATAATACTTAGGTACAAATAAATTATATTTAGGGTTATACATACTAATTGTTGCCCTAATTTATAAGTGACAACGGCGGCATGCACTAAATAACAAAGCAAGTAACTACTGTATTATGTTAAAGTTTTACAATAAAAGTAAATTCAAAACTATTATACAAGTTACTATTAATATATGTCTCTAGCGAGGGGCTCTTACATTTGCGGCAGTAATTCTTCGGTAGTAACGTCGTCAGTGTGACTGACTGTACATAAACAACCATACACACTCTCACACACACACACACTTTCAGGCATTGATTTGATTGTATTTGAGTTGGCTTTGCTAAACTTTTTTTTTAAATATTAGTATTGAAATGTAACTTGTCATTACGAAAAGCAGGGCCTCGTTTGCTTAACAGGAGCCCCTGAAAACAAATTGTAATCAAATAACGATGATTATTATAATTAATTCGAAAATCAAAAACATTGTCCTTCGATTCGACTAGCCAGCCATTACACCGCCCACGTTCTAACTTCTAATTGTAGACACGGGTAAGAATCACTATTTATACTAAAGGTTGGTGGGTCAACTGGCAACGTTAGCTTGATTGGACTGTCAGGGCGGCCAGACGTGTTGTGGAAACTTCTACTCCTCTTGGTTAATTGATTGGTCTATTGATAGTGTTGTGTTATGTCTCGTCAATGTCGTCAAAACAATATTAGCGCTATACTTTGAAATAAAAACAATAAATCGAATTAAATAACATTAAATTAAAAAACTTAAAGCCCCGCCACAAAACCGTTACTTGATCCTTTCAACAATTAGAGAAAATATCTTCAGCCATTTTAAGATTATCAGCTATACAGCTGATAATCTTAAAATGGCTGAAGATATTTTCTTGGATCATAAAGCCTGACCAAAGAAATAAGAAACCTGCTCTGGGGGCGCCACGTGTATATTTTTACGACTATGGCAACAATTTCCCTTATAAAATTAGTTCCATTAAATTTCCGCAATATGGCGAGGTTTCTTATTTCTTTGTCGGACTTTAGCTAAGAACAATCTCAATTGCGATACATTGCGAACAAAAGAACCTAGTAGAGATTGAAATCAGCGCATCCGTTTAGGAGCTACGATGACACAGACAGACAGACACACACACGTCAAACTTATAACTATAACACCCCTCTTTTTTGTCGGGGGTTGAAAGAAAGGAAAAGATGTCTGTTAGTGTACTGAATAAAAAAGAAAAAAAAAACGCCTGTGGAGTTTCTTCCGGCGGGTTCTTCTCCACAGAAGACAGCCAATTGTGAATCCGCCTCGACGTCGAAAAGTGATTGTAAAATCTTACTTCGAATAAAACATATTTCATTTTTCATTTTCATTTTTCATTTTCAAATCTAAGCGGAATGTTCGTTGAATTGAACATTATTCTATATTACTCCAGGTTATCCTGTTAGTTTTACTATTTTACTATAATTTTGTAACACGCATTGTTTTGTGCACAGGAAATGGTCCGAGCGGAATGGTGACGTCATACATGTTAGCGGGGAACGTGCCGTACCTAAAAGAGATACCAGAAGACCTGCCCATAGACGAGATGCTTAGAGCCAGGTGACTAGTGACAACTCTTTATATTTTCTGTTCTCCTGGTAGTTTTGCCAGGCCTCCGTCACTCCATGTACTTGCGCGCTATAACTACCTACCGCCTGGCCTCGGGCCTTTTGCGGACCCAATTCCCCATTCCCTAAACGTGTTAGTAGAGTGGCGCAATACGCGAGAGAGAGAGATGCAGCAAATTCGTCTTTTCGCCTAGCGCCGTGCGATCTGAATTGCACTTTATTATAACGGAGCTAGGATTGCAATTTATATGAATTTGTCGCCTAGTGCAGCTTCTGTAGGGACTACTATTTGGTATTCTGTGGTTTTGCGGGTAGAACCGACGATAGCGACAGGCAGAAAGGGTCTTTCCGGGGATCTCGAGCCTACTCTGACTTGGGATTACTTAGCCTATTAAGGGGTTAATGTCATGGACAACTGCTTCTGATGCTTATCGTGTGCGTTTTGAGGTTAACCTACCTCTTCAATCCTGGTGCTGAGCAGCCTATGGTTTCTGACATGACTTGTATAACGACTATATCCGTAGTTAGTAGCTGGGTGGGACCAACGACTTTACGTGCCTGCCGAAGCACAGAATCATCTTTCTTTTTGTCATTGTGTCAGATACCAGAAGACCTGCCCATAGACGAGATCCTTAGAGCCAGGAGACTAGTGACAACTCTTTATATTTTCTGTTCTCCTGGTAGTTTTGCGGCTAGAACCGACGATAGCGACGGGCAGAAAGGGTCTTTCCGGAGGTCTCGAGCATGCTCTGACTTGAGATGACTAAAGGCCTTTTTCCTGTCATGCGGATTTATGACCGCACGCGGAATTGATCATTTTTAAAAAGTCATTAAAGTTATTATGATTAAAAACGGTATATTTACCGAGGTGGACCGACGATCTGGTGAGGGTCGCGGGAAGCCGCTGGATGCGGGCAGCGCAGGACCGATCATTGTGGAGATCCTTGGGGGAGGCCTTTGTCCAGCAGTGGACGCCTACAGGCTGAGATGATGATGATGATGATTTACCGTAGTACTTGTTTGCCCGATATTTCATGAGGCGGGACATAGAGGAAATTAATTTTAAGAATTTTGTACACCATCATTACCTATGCTCCACAATAAAAACAATTTCAATTCAATTTCAATTCAATTCAATTCAGTGCAGTTGCATGCACATTGCACAATGATCACGGGACGACAGTCTTACCACATACAAATACCACGGTAAATATCCCGTTTTAAATCATAGAATTATAATAATTATGAAAACAACCGTGAAAGCCTTGTAAAGTATAGTCACAAAAAAGTTAAGCTAACTAAAAAGCTATGTCAAAAAAATTGTATCAAAAATCTCATAGGTTTAGACAGGCGCTCAACGCGAATTGTACATATTTGTGGTAAGACCCTATAATATTATTTTATTTCCTACTAGCGACCCGCCCCGGCTCCGCACGGGAAAATGGTTATTGTGGGTTATCCTTAAGTATATTATGCTTGTATTATACATATAAACCTTCCTCTTGAATCACTCTATCTATTAAAAAAACCGCATCAAAATCCGTTGCGTAGTTTTAAAGATTTAAGCATACATAGGGGCATAGGGACAGAGAAAGCGACTTTGTTTTATACTATGTAGTGATAATTGAACCCTCTCGTTTAACCCTAAATAAACAGTCCTAGTAGATTATATTACTAAGTTTTATCACTGAAATTGAATCTGTGATAATAAACAGTTACTGAATTACAAATTAATGTCAATGTCAGATGAAACACCTTGGATTTATAATTTTAGAACTAAATTATGTATAATGGCAACTTCGCACGCGATGTAGTGCTGGTTAAGAGCATAGCATTTAATTTCTTTTTTTTTTAACTGGTTTTAAAATTACATACTATGTTCCTTAGGGAAAGTTATTCAGTAACCAGTTAAATTTCACGGTGTTCTTCCAACTGAAAATAGTATTTTCTACCAAGATACAGATAGTATTTAGTTATTTACTAAATTCAAATAAATCAAAATTCTTTTTTTTTTATTCATTATTTTTGACCTGTAGGGGTCGCCAGAGGTCGAGAGATCTACTCCAGTAAAAAAACAATAAAGATTAAAAATATGGGTTTGATTAATTAACTAGGAGAATTTTAACAAAAGGATACACTTATAAACATATTATTATGTATGTTAGGTAATACAAACGCACTGTGGCTTATTATTAATCACAGTAAACCCGAATTTCAAAAAAATTACGCCATATTGTCGTTTTTTCTTTGTTTTACTTCCACTACTCTCTCCAGAAGATTTTTTGAAAAAAACTAGATCAAATTCGGCGCATCCCTTTAGGAGCTACGATGCCAAAGACAGAAACACGTCAAACTTATAACACCCCTTTTTTTCGTGGGGGATTAAATATTTGCGGCATGCAGAATGCCCATTTTACGCCGATGCAATTATCCAGGCTAGATAATTTTCTAAGCATCTTAATGTAAAATTTGTTTATCAATTATGTGGCATGCCGCATGCCGCATGCGTCATGATGTTGCCTCGGCGTAGACAAGGCTTTACCCATATATTTTTATATTATCCATATATTGCTTGCTTATCGTGTGGGGTTCGAGGTTACCCTACCTCACAAACCCTGGTGTCGGAATTATAGAACCGCCTTAGGCACAAGACATGGCTCCTATAACGACTACATCCGTAGATAGTAGCCGGGTCCATCGGCTTTACGTGCCTACCGAAACACGGAATCATCTTTTCGGACAATCAGGTGACTCAGCCGGCAATGTCCTAACCAAACTGAGGAAAGTCTCACAAAGTGATATGTGTTCGACGAGTAGCCACCGGGATTCGAACCCGGAACCTCCATAGTGTCAGGCGAGCTTTTGACCGCTCGACCACGGAGGCTGTAATATTTGCAACCCTAGTTTATTATATTATCATATCACTGGCAACACCCTTGGCCTAAAGGTCTTGAAACCAGGTCATAAAATAAACAAAAAAAGAAAAAATCTGGCAACACCTTATTTATTTTTTCCACAGATTGTCGAACCTGCCTCCGGGACAGAGCCTGTACGAGGCAGACTTAGTGGAGCTAGCCGAGGGTTTGGAAGGCAGGAGTCAGAACCCCATACCTTTGCTGGTAAGTGGTTGTCTCTTTCTCTCTCTCTTTTTCTTTCTCTCTCTCTCTCTCAGTCACACACTCATCCATTACACTTTCGCATGCGCTATTATTTAGACTATTTGTGTCCTTCTTTCTATTTTCTTGGAAAAATCCATGGTCTAAGAAAACAAGGTCGAATGCGTGTTGATAGACAAGGATGAACAGCTTGATGACGTAGGCTTGTGTCAAGTCACGTGGTCGGAGTGTTAGACCTTGTTTACTCTTAGACCTTTGTAAAATCCTAGAAATGATCTGTAGTATTCCGGAATAGAGAAAATTTCTTCGTCCAAACTAATAAAATTCATACAAAATTTTGGGTAATGTTTAGGGTGATGTATAATGGTACGGGGTAATATCACCTATCCGAAAGTAATGAGTAATGTGATATGACATTTTTAACGAACTGTTTGGCGCATGTGTAGGTACTAAAAAGAGGCGTGATTTATATGTTAATAAACCGCATGGAAACGAACACAAGGCACTTGATAGATAGTGTATAGCAAGTCATGATGACGTCACCTATCTACACGTGGGCCGCTGCGTATCCACATATAGCGCAGCACGTGTGTGTCATGTAATGTCTAGGGTTGCAAAAGGTTGCAAAATTACGTAATATAGTCCGGTCAATATACATTCAAAGCTACATAAATTCCCATCAAGCTGAAAATCAGTACAATTGTTTAAAATATGATTAAAATTAAATTTGAAAGTTTCCCGTCTTTCCCCTGTACCTATTGGTTTTTTTTTATTCAAGGTCAGGTCAAGAAAATTTTTTTTTCGCGATTTTCAGCAAAACGGTACTTTTTATCTTAAAATACTTCAGGCAAAGATTGTAGATCATTATATTATCTACAAAAATGTATCAATACTTTTTTCCTACGAGCCACCGTTTTTGAGACAACGATTCAAAAAGTTGTAAAAGTTGAAATGGTCATATGTTATTTAGTGCAAAAACGGTTAAATTGGACGAGTTAATGAAACTTGGCATGGTTGTAGAATAGATAGTCCTGAGTAGAAATCCACCGGGACCCATGAAAGCCGGGGGGAGGGGGGTGAAGTTGGGTTTTGCCGCCATTCTTGTACGCTTATCGCATAACTCGTTATCGTAGAATTCATTTTTGGAGTTATAAAATAGGGTTGCCATACAAAAAAACTAAATTATAAGACAAAATTCGCAAAACTCGAATAAAGTTTTTCCACATAAACGTCGTTTACTTTTACCTTGGGAATGGTATCGATACAAAAAAAATATGGTCGGGTAGCAACATTCACGGGCTTTACAAATATATAACTTTTATGGCGCAATTTTAACGTGATAGTTAGAATTATACATGAGACGGAGATAGACTAGTTTTTACCGCTGGAAAATACCACATCCATCGGGAAAAATTAATAACACAAGCGAAGCCGCGGCGCATAAATCTAGCTTACTGATAATATGGCCCCCGTCATATTGTATTTCGTTAACTGATACGTTATCAATGATAATGATAACACAATATTTTGTAACATGCCGGCGGCGTACATACAAATTGTCTTGTGATACAATATTATGTACGGGGTTTGTGTGATAAGATAACCTGATAAGGTAACCTCTTGAATACCTATAAATTTTATTTATTTATTGTGCAGTGATAAAGTTTTCATTATTTCTCAACTAGCTTTTGCCCGCAACCTCGTCCGCGTTGATTTTGATTCGCTTCTTTTACGAGAATTTGATTTTTCCTTTCCTGTCCATGCAGTGCTATGACAAAAGTTTGTCGCACATTTAACTGTCAAAAAACCCGCCATATTGAAATATCCTCCAATAGGATAAGAGAATACGCACGAAAAAATTATGTCAGTCACGCGTGGACCGGGCATGTTAGAGGGGCTGGAGATGAAAAAAAACCGAGATAGAATCTCTCCTGGCCAATTCTAGGACCTAATCTAAATGTGTGCCAACTTTCACCCCAATCCGTCCAGTAGTCGTTAAATTTAAGCGTGAGCAAACATCCAAACTTTCGCATTTATAGTATGCTGGCTTCTGTACATTGCACGATTGTATGTGATACTGATTTATTTTATCATCAGTGACAATACAAAAAAACCCGACTACAAAAAAGAATAGGTTTTTTGTTGTATGACCGGTTTGATTGGATTTTAGGGTTAAATACCTACTGCTTCTTTTATTTTATTACCAAGATAAATTATAAAAAATTTATATCACTGTATGTATAGTTGTTTATATTCCTCATCCACATCCTCTTCTTCTTAGAAACTTCCTCAACCACAACAGTATCCTCTTCCCACTTCCTCTTCTGCTTTCTATTCCTCATAACCTCATCAACTCTATTCTACGCCAGCCAATGTAAGATACCCAGAAATAATTTGGATTCTAGTCCAAATCTAAGCCGGAACCCACACAGCTGATTAAAAAAGTTACGGAACCATACCCAAAAATAATTCTGACTTATCTGATTATTATTTTTTTACATTCGGCCTTCGAATGTATTATGTTTGTTGACCGCGGTCGTGTCAGTAAAAAGAGACCGTGACCACAGACCGTGACTTTGAGACTTATGTAAAAAAACTTTGGTGCTGCTGTTGCTAGCTAGTAAATAATACACTTAGGTCTTAGTTCTAGAACTTGTCTTTGTGAAAACGCAGTTTGTTGAGATATTTAGCAGATTTTTTTTTTATATTGAAAATGAAAATGAAATATGATTTATTCGAAGTAAGATTTTACAAATAATTTTTCGACGTCGAGGCGGGTTCACAATTTGGCTGTCTTCTGTGGAGAAGAACCCGCCGGAAGAAACTCCACAGGCGTTGCATCTTTTCAAACTTTTTTACAAAAAATATTATTTTATACAATTTGATTCATATAACAAAGAGTGCAAACGAAGTATGCAATTAGAAGAAGGCAACCAGTCAAAGTAGAAAAACTAAATTATGTAACCAAAAAAAAACCGGCAATCGACTAGAGTAGACCAGTCCCCCCAAGCAGCACCACGTTCACGGGTTTGACGCATGGGTCAGCCACACATATTTCAATTTGCCTTTAAGTTTTTGGGTCTTGGCTTAGAAATACTTAGAATTAAACCAAAATAATTCCTGTTGGTGTCATCACAAATACCTACCAAGGAATGGACAGCAACGTTCTCATAATTAAACCTAATATTACTAACAACTGCGATCCCCAAATCACCAGAAGCCTGTAGCCGCCATTTTTTTTCAATATGTGACTGAAGGCTGTTTTGGAGTAATTATATTACTAAGTCCATGGATATAGTAGTAGTCACTTATTTCTCCAAAGTTTTAGGTACTCAGTGTTCTGACGTATTTATAAGTTTATAACTATGATGTTGTTATGCTAAATAATGCTAAACACCGAGATTGCATATGTAATTTGTTGACCATTAACACCTTATTACGAGTAATAGTAGACCAATTCAAATGCGTTTAACCGACGAGCCCCTTTTTAAACATTAATTTATGTAACTACGAGTATCTGAGTATTTTCCGGCAAGTTCGGTGAAACTTGATTGGTAAATTTTGATTTAAAAAAGTATCTTTTACTGGCTACTTTACAATGGGGAAGGGTTCGTATTATTGTTACCCATCATCATCATCTCAGCCTGTAGACGTCCACTGCTGGACAAAGGCCTCCCCCAAAGATCTCCACGACGATC
Source organism: Teleiodes luculella (assembly GCA_948473455.1). Lineage (NCBI taxonomy): Eukaryota > Metazoa > Arthropoda > Insecta > Lepidoptera > Gelechiidae > Teleiodes > Teleiodes luculella. The sequence continues at coordinate 11,926,877 of OX419603.1, forward strand.
GGTCCTGCTTGGCCCGCACCCAGCGGCTTCCTGCGACCCTCACCAGATCTTCGGTCCACCTTGTGGGGGGCCTGCTCACGCTACATCTTCCGGCGCGCTTCCTTAAGAACCTTTATTGTTACCCTACGAACGTTAATCGCATCTTATAATCGTAAATGAGTAGAGCCTTTGAAAAAAACCGGCCAAGTGCGAGTCGGACTCGCGCACCGAGGGTTCCGTACAAACCTGCAAGGTTTACAAAGTTCGTTCATTACGACAATCGAGTCATACTATGGTAATCTTATTGCAAAATGAAATTCTTAACATTACAATGGGGAAAGATGGAGGAGCATAAATTTAAGACAAAGATCTCTTTATCGTTTAAGTAATCCTTTATTTATATTTATATTATTAAGTTTATATTTATTAAAAAAGATGGAGGAGCATAAATTTAAGACAAAGATCTCTTTATCGTTTAAGTAACTAAGTACTAAGTAAGTATTTCAACTTGATAGCTCTACGCGTTCATGAGGAAAAAAGTAATAAGTTTATATTTATTAAAAAATATATATTTTGTAATGTAACTAAAAATTTACGGTTTTCGGAATTTTTCCTTTATGTGTGCTATAAAACGTTGCTTCATGCCAAATTTCAAGATTCTAGGTCGACTGGAAGTACCCTTTAGGTTTTGATTCCCTTGCGAGTACTTGCGAGTTTCAAAATATGCAGCTTAAATTGCTGTTTCTTTTGATTGCGTTGACATAGAAGTTTGATTTTGTTACAGCTTAAAGGTATTATAGACCTGAGTATTTGGTATGAATTTCAATTTAATACCTCTACGCGTTTATGAGGAAATGGGTAGTAAGGTTAAAATTATTAAAAAAAAATATATTATGTGATGTAACTAAAAATTTATGGTTTTCGTAATTTTTCCTTTATCTATGCTATAAGACGTTGCTTCGTACCAAATTTCAAGATTCTGAGTTCACGGGAAGCACCCTGTAGGTTTTGGTTCCCTTGCAAGTGTCGAAAATTTGCGGCATAAACGGTTGTATCTTTTGATTGCGTTGGCTTAGAAGTTTGATTTTTTCACAGCTTCAAGGGACAGTAGACCTGAGTAATTGATATAAATTTCAGCTTCATACCTCCACGCGTTCCTGAGAAAAAGGGTCTTGACAGACGGACGGACAGACGGACAACAAAGTGATCCTATAAGGGTTCCGTTTTTTCCTTTTGAGGTACGGAACCCTAAAAAAGGAGTATGCATTTTTACGTGAAAAGACCGAAGTACAATTTACGTGTAGTCACAAAATAAATAATAGTACTAGGTAGTGTAGTGATATTTTTGCCCAATTAATACTGATATCAGTCTCGCTTTACCTGAATCAAGAGATGAGTTCTGCGCTAAATTATGGTTTCGTAGAAACGCTAACAAAATGTCTTATAAATAGACCTATTCAAATCAACAGGGTACAGAAGCCAGCAAAGGCGGTTGGACATTCGCACTACGAAATTAACCCCTACTTGCTTGCTACTGTACTTACATAAAACGAACAAAATTATAAGACTAACTAACTAAATAAGACTAATTAAGAAAGCCTACTAAGTTCTAAGACTAACAAAATGTTGTTTTTAATTTCAGATGGACAATCTCCTGCGACCGTGCGCTGACTTAGGTATGCAGGCGGACTCGCTCATAGAATGGAGATACGATGTTGAGAAACAGGTAATATTAAAAAACGTATTTGAAAATGCGACAATGGGCCTGATTTTACATATTACGCTCAACTTAAATTTAAAAACCATGTCTCTTTCACGTTCTTAAGAACGAAAAGGGACAGGTGATTGCCAATTTAAATTTAGAGACATCAAACTTCGATTTTACGCGTAGTTCGCACTAGTTTAGCGGGCATGCGAAAACATAAAACATCCCACTTAAAATTAAGCTGAATTTGACAGCTGCGCTGCTTATTTTAAATATCATTCATTCAAAATTAAATTCATTCATCTCCCATCCTTTTCGATTCCCATATGATTCAAAGAGACCAACAATAGTGATGGTGTGTATAATATTAATACCAGTAAGTGTTATATCTAATACGTACACAGCCCTGCCCCCGTAACATGCAGTGCTATGACAAAAGTTTGTCGCGCGAGAAACCCGCTATATTGAAATATCCTCCAATAGGATAAGAGAATACGCACGACAAAATTATGTCTGTCACGCGTGGACCGGGCGGGCATGTTAGAGGGGCTGTTCCTGCAATTCTGTAGTAGTTTTCTCACACTTGTTAGGGGTGGTTGGAAGAGATCTGTATTTAGATATAGGCTCGCCTTGTCAACTACTGCTTAAATGTACTGCTTACTTATCTTTTTGTGTGTACAATAAAGAATCTATGTAAATGTGTATTGTTAGTCGCGTACGATGAGTGTTATTGTAACGGTATATAATGCTCAACTGTCGTACGGTCAGTGTTATTGTTTTATATACACGATGCGTAGTTTAGATTCGGTGTCGTCCGCACTTTGGTGGTCACGTGTTTTTGGGCGGCGTGTCGCGTGATTTGGGGGCAATGACCGACAGCAATAAAGCTGCCTTTCCACAGATGTGTAGAGGTAAAGGCCTGCGCTCCCCCGCAAGTTCGGTGAAGCGTGATACTTCGATGCAGCGACACAAGCGTTAGTCAAATCTAAGGGCGGGTTGAGAGAGCCTCAGACCACGGAATATTGAGCATATCGTTATATTATGTATGCCGCCGGCAGCACTCTCCTTCACCTACATGAGTAAGGCAACGGGTCTGCAGCAGGGCTTACTATTACTTTATTGTTTCCGCACGCAGATACCCCCATTTAGCACTTTATAACTTCATTGTTTAACCCCGACAAAAAAGAGAGGTGTTATAAGTTTGACGTGTGTGTCTGTCTGTCTGTGGCATCGTAGCTCATAAACGGATGCGCTAATATTGATCTAGTTTTTTGTTTGCAAGGTGTCACAATTTGTAGTGCGAATGTGCTGGCTTCTGTACATAAAGCCTGACCAAAGAAATAATAAACCTGCTCTGAGGGCGCCACGTAATATAATAATTTTACGACTATGGCAACAATTTCTCTAAAAATAAAATTAGTTCTGTCATTGTTTATCTGCATCATCCGCTTCCTCTTCATCTTAGAAATTTCCTAATCCTCAACCGTATTCTCTAAAGGAGAATGGGTAAGAGCGTACCCAGACACAAGGTTAATTGTAGCATTATGAAATATATCGGTCTTTATTGCCCGTATGGAGTACTTTAATATCATTGTTTTCAACTACAATCCTTATTTCTAAAACACACCCTGATTTAAATCAATGCGCATTAAGAATTCATGGAAAAATAAATAAATAACAATGAAAATTCAGTTTTTCTAATGAACATATCTTTTTTCTCCAATTGAATTCAGACATTCTGTCTTGGGTTAATCAAACTACTCCATTAGGGCTACAAAACCCGACATATCTCATAATGCTACAGTAATAATTTTTTTTGGGTACGGGGCCCATACAAAATTACCCATTATCCTTTTTACTAGCCACTTCCTCGTCATTGTTTATCTACATCATCCGCTTCCTCATCAGCATCATCTTCTCCTTAGAAACTTCCTCATCCTCAACCGCATCCTCAAAATTTTTGCTTGCCAAAGTTCAAAGTTCAAAAAGTTTTTATTTGAAGTTGGCTGTCTTCTGTGGAGAAGAACTCGCCGGAAGAAACTCCCACTGAAGAAACTGCCACTTCCTCTTCCTCATAACCAGTTCCTCATCAACTCTAAATAATTAGTCAATAGTCAAAAAGTTTCATTCGAAGTAAGATTTTGCAAATCACTTTTCGACGTCAAAACCAATGAAGTTATCAAGCTTTTCTCAAACTAAGGCCGGCTGTTTATCCCTCTTGTATGTTTGTTTACAGATCGACCACATAGTCCTGGGCAAGGGTCCGCCGGGCGGCGCGTGGCACACCTTCCCCCCCTCGGTCCGCACCCTCTCCCCCGGCGCGTGGCTCGCCCTCCCCCCGCACTCGTGCGCAGGCGCGGGGAGGCTCAGCGCTAGGGCTGTCGCTAACTACTGCCGGCGATACGTGCACCAGTGTAAACTACAGGTTAGTTGCTCTTCTAATAATACAGCTAATTTATTTATTTATTTTTATTTCAATAATATTAATAATAAAATCATTAAAGTAATAATAATATAGAAAATAATGTGTTTTTGTCTCTCTTGAAAAATACTGTGCTGAGGGTCCATATTATTATTTATATTTACAATTTAAAAAACAAAACAAATAAATACAATTCTACTCGTATTTTATTCTTCACTAGCTTTCCGCCGCGGCTCCGTCCGCGTTAACAGTTTTTCCCGTGGGAATGAGCCATTTTCCCGCGGTAAAAGGCAGCCTATGTTACTCAGGGTGCTTGTAGCTTTCTAATGGAGAAGGAATTTTCGAAATTGGTTCAGTAGTTTAAGAGTTTATTCACTACAAACATACACACACACAAAAATACAAATCTTTCCTCTTTAGAATATTATTAAAGTACAATTAATTCTGTATTTCAGCGGTACTTCCGTAGCGGTGTGGTAGTGACCCGGGTGAGCTCGGTTCCTCCCTCCTACACTGTGTGTCGGCCATCTTGCCCGCTGAACGCCGCCTACTGTGTCACTGGGTGAGTTCACTACTGTACTATAACACTATGCTACTAGTAGCGGTGTGGTAGTGACCCGGGTGAGCTCGGTTCCTCCCTCCTACACTGTGTGTCGGCCATCTTGCCCGCTGAACGCCGCCTACTGTGTCACTGGGTGAGTTCACTACTGTACTATAACACTATGCTACTAGTAGCGGTGTGGTAGTGACCCGGGTGAGCTCGGTTCCTCCCTCCTACACTGTGTGTCGGCCATCTTGCCCGCTGAACGCCGCCTACTGTGTCACTGGGTGAGTTCACTACTGTACTATAACACTATGCTACTAGTAGCGGTGTGGTAGTGACCCGGGTGAGCTCGGTTCCTCCCTCCTACACTGTGTGTCGGCCATCTTGCCCGCTGAACGCCGCCTACTGTGTCACTGGGTGAGTTCACTACTGTACTATAACACTATGCTACTAGTAGCGGTGTCGTAGTGACCCGGGTGAGCTCGGTTCCTCCCTCCTACACTGTGTGTCGGCCATCTTGCCCGCTGAACGCCGCCTACTGTGTCACTGGGTGAGTTCACTACTGTACTATAACACTATGCTACTAGTAGCGGTGTGGTAGTGACCCGGGTGAGCTCGGTTCCTCCCTCCTACACTGTGTGTCGGCCATCTTGCCCGCTGAACGCCGCCTACTGTGTCACTGGGTGAGTTCACTACTGTACTATAACACTATGCTACTAGTAGCGGTGTGGTAGTGACCCGGGTGAGCTCGGTTCCTCCCTCCTACACTGTGTGTCGGCCATCTTGCCCGCTGAACGCCGCCTACTGTGTCACTGGGTGAGTTCACTAGTGTACTATAACACTATGCTACTAGTAGCGGTGTGGTAGTGACCCGGGTGAGCTCGGTTCCTCCCTCCTACACTGTGTGTCGGCCATCTTGCCCGCTGAACGCCGCCTACTGTGTCACTGGGTGAGTTCACTACTGTACTATAACACTATGCTACTAGTAGCGGTGTGGTAGTGACCCGGGTGAGCTCGGTTCCTCCCTCCTACACTGTGTGTCGGCCATCTTGCCCGCTGAACGCCGCCTACTGTGTCACTGGGTGAGTTCACTACTGTACTATAACACTATGCTACTAGTAGCGGTGTGGTAGTGACCCGGGTGAGATTTTTGTCCATGGAATTGAAGTATTTTTCCCGCAGTAAAAAGCACTATATCTCAATTTAAAGTACAAATCTTCATTCCAAATTTTTACTAAATTCGTTTAGTAGTTTAGGTCTAAGACAGTGTAAAGTTTTGGTTAATTTTTCGGTTAGAAGTTTTTAGGCTTTTTGGTTTAGAAGTTTAAGCGAAAAATTAACTAAAACTTTACCATAGATTAATAAATAGTTACCTTTTTTATAATAGCCTACAAAATACATACATACATAAACTCACGCCTCTTTCCCGGAGGGGTAGGCAGAGACCACTTCTTCTACAAAATCTTATCAATAATACTGTCTGCTCAGAACTAAGTCTTAGTGATTTCATAGTTTTGGCGAGAATCGCGCGGTGCAAGCGCTAAGGCGGGCGTTCGGCGCCGCTCTGTGCGTTGTACGTTCGGACGTACGCGAGTGAGTGACGGAAGCCTGGTTTAAGTTAGAGCGTAATATGTAAAATCGGGCCCATTTATTGATTTAGTGGCGGCACGAAGTTAGCCCGGTCTGCTAGTAAAGGAATACATACATAAACTCACGCCTCTTTCCCGGAGGGGTAGGCAGAGACCACTTCCTTCCACTTGCTACGATCCAGACACACTTCTTTCGCTTCATCCACACTCATTAATCTCCTCATGCATGCTCGTCGGTTTAGAGTACTCTTGACCCGACCTTTTGTCAGAACGTCCCCGATTTGGTTTTGGAACGTTCGTCTTGGTCTTCCGTAAATGAATAAATAATAATAAAGTTTCAAGTTATTAATTAGTGATATTTGTCCATAGGTACGACACGAGCACACGCGTCGGTTTCCGCTACTACTGCTCGCGGGTGGTGATCGCGTGCGGCGCGGGGGACAAACCCAACACCCTCGACCCCACCGTGGCTGCGCACGCGCTGCATCAGCTGCAAGCCATCGAGCGCGCCATCACTGCTCTCACGCACGGTAAAATGAAAATGATAACACTAAATTAAAAAAATTAATAACCCCCGACACAAAACCGTTACTTGATCCTTTCAACAACTAGGAAAGAGCTGATAATCTTCAAATGGCTGAAGATATTTTCTTGGATCATAGCTAAGAACACTCTCGATTGTGATACCTTGCAAACAAAAAAAACTAGATCAAAATCGGTGCATCCTTTTAGGAGCTACGATGCCACAGACAGGACAGACACACACGTCAAACTTATAACACCCCTCTTTTTCGTCGGGGGTTAAAAATGAAATATGTTTTATTCGAAGTAAGATTTTACAAATCACTTTTCGACGTCGAGGCGGGTTCACAATTTGGCTGTCTTCTGTGGAGAAGAACCCGCCGGAAGAAACTCCACAGGCGTTGCATCTTTTCAAACTATTTTACAAAAATTATTATTTTATACAATTTGATTCATATAACAAAGAGTGCAAACGACACGGTGAGCATACATACACCGTTAATAAACAGGGATCGAAACCGGTTTTGAAATGGCTTACGTTTAACTTACCACCACATATAGTAACATATAACGGACAAAAATAGTAAACGATCACGAAAATTAAACCCGCATTTTAATGTAAAATTATAACCAAAGTTTTAACATCTTGCAATCCTATTTAAGCAAACTGACTCCAAAAAATCATTGTTTACCCAAAATAAGTAATGAACACCAAATTATTAAACACATTTAAATTTAAAATAACATGTGAAAAAATTGTATCTCGTTATCCAATTAAAGTAAATAACCCTTGGCAAATAATAATTTTTGCCAAACATAGTAAATAAACTCCTAACCTTTTTGTCCCCAAACTAATTAACCGCTACCAAAAACATATCTTGAGCGTTTCGTTTATTCAACCCAATGTTATACCTAAGATAAAAATAAAATTCTACAATAATCCTTTTTTAAATTCTTTAATTAAACAATCATAAAAAAGTCGAGCGCGGCACTTGCGGCGCGGTGGGATGGGATTGCAAGCCGGAGACATAACCACACATAACTTAAATAGGGCATCATAATACTTTGTTTGGTAATAAGCCTACAGTTTATGGATATCATAGTGGTTTATTTAGGCAGAAATAGCGCATTAATTTGCTCACTAACATTTGGTGATCATTTATTTACTACATTTCGTGTTCGAATACTATTTGAAGTGCAGTCGTGACTATGAACGCTATAATGTTAATCGCGTTATTTTTAACCCCCGACGAAAAAGAGGGGTTTTATAAGTTTGACGTATGTCTATGTGTGGCATCGTAGCTCCTAAACGGATGCGCCGATTTTGATCTAGTTTTTTTTTGTTTGCAAGTTGTCACAATCGAGAGTGTTCTTAGCTATGATCCAAGAAAATATCTTCAGCCATTTGAAGGTTATCAGCTCTTTTCTAGTTGTTGAAAGGATCTAATTAACGGTTTTGTGGTGGGGGTTATTTAAATGTTTAATTTGATGTTATTTATAGTTTTTTTTTAGATAAATAGTGAAAAAAGTGTGTGACACATTCAAGGATGTCTGCAGTGCACTACTTACAGCACAGACTGGGCAGAGACAGTTGGCTAGTTGCCAAAACGACTAAAGAATCCCGTCTCAACTTTAATTACATAGTTTATTCCTGTTGAATGCTGTAGTCACTAAGTTTTGAAAAGGTTTTGTGTCGGGGGTTATTATTTTTTTTAATTTAGTGTTATTTGATATAATTCCAGATTCCCCCTCCCCCCCGGCGGTGCTAGTAGTGGGGTCGGGGGTAAGCGCGGCGGATGCGGTGTGGCTCACGCTGAAAGGCGGCCTTATCGCTCACCACGCTTACAGGCGCACGGGCGACGCACTGGCCAGGCTCGAACCCACCGCCTACCCGGACTACTGGCAGGTAACTACCACTCTCATCCATGATCTAAACCGGTTGTTCTTAACCGGTGGTCCGCGGACCACTAGTGGTCCCTGTAGGCATTCCAAATGGTCCGCGAAGAAATCGTAAACAAGTGACGTGCCGTGATGTGATAAGTCGAGTCGACACAACGCGAATATAGTGTACGTAGTAAAATTATGCGTGTTTTATTTACAGATATATCAAGTAAATGTATTTATTTACATTACCGTATATTTACAAATAAACTTACTGGGTGGTCCCCGGCAAAACAGAAATTTTGTAAAATGGTGCCTCATGCCTATAAGGTTAAGAACCACTACTGGTCTAAACTAATTAATAACACGCTGGACCCGATTCTACGTAATACGCTCTAACAAATTTAAAACCATATGTCCCTTTCACGTTCTAAGAACGAAATGGGACAGTTGATTGTCAACTTAAATTTAGAGACGTCAAACATCAATTTTACGCGTAGTTCGCACTAGTTTGCGGGCATGCGAAAATATCCCACTTAAAATCAAGCTAAATCTGACAACTGCGCTGCTTATTTTATATCATTTATTTTACATATTATCGAGTGGGTTTCGAGGTTAACCTACCTCACAAACCCTGGTGTCGGAATTCAAAATTAGATTCATTCATCTCTCATCCTTTTCTATTCCCAAATGAATGAAAAAGACCAAGAACTTAAATTTAGAGATTTCAGCGGCCACGCATACTTTCGCCTTTTATAATTGGAAAATAATAACAATATCATCATATTTCTAACTTCAGGTGTACAAGATGATGTGCGACGGGAAATCCGGCAACTACCCAAACTACACCCCACACCCGGAGAGTGTTATCCTCAATGTGCAGCCTATAGACCCCCGAGCCAAACACAACGACGCTTTAGCACTTAAAAAGGTCACCCTACTAGACGTCGTCACGAACGAAACAAAAGATATAGTCGTCTCACTCATCGCCGTCCTCATTGGCTCAAAACCAGACCTGTTTTTCCTACAAACGAACTTCGACCTTAACTGTATTGATGTAAAGTGCATTAAATGTACGGATGAGACCAAGCACGCGGCGAAAAGAAAAATCGAAGAAAACCAAAGACAATGTTTTTTGAGGAACCACTGGCATTACTTCAAATCTGTTTTAGGGCAAAGCATTCAAAGCTGTAAATCCAGATATTTAAATTACACGGAAATTAATGGCAACACTGACGCCAAATGCGTCATAGCCAAGTGCAATAAGGAGGAAAAGAAATGCGCTTGCCTAGTGACCATAGACAAGGATTACAAAGACTGCAAATGCGAGATCATTCCGTATTCCGAATTCGAAAAGAAAATTAAATGCACGTGCAAACAGAACCCTTCTTCGAGCGGCATTGGGTTTGGTATCGACCCGAACAAGCCAGTTGATGGGAGATCCAACCCTATTTCCATCGATAAAAGGACCCACGAACTTTTGAACGCGCCTAAAGGTATCTACGCTTTGGGTCCAGTGACAGCTGATAATTTTGTCAGGTTTATTCCGGGAGGGGCGCTCGCTATTGTCTCAAATATACATAAGGAAAATAAGGTTACTTAAAATATTTATTGGAACATAACCAAGAATTTGTAAGATCTGCAGGTTAACTACGTAAGAAGCGACGGGCTTGAGAAGCTGTCAAACGCGACATATTGATTGACAGAACTACTATGGCTCTAAAGTCATTATGTCGCGTTTGACAGCTTCTTACGTAGTAAGCCTACTGTTTTTGACACAAAACATAACATAAGTGTAGGTAATTGGCATCTTTTTGCCTCAACTTACTTGGGAGATACTGAAATGCAGTTGCATCTTAAAGCCGCACTACACTCTCCACAAAACTAGACGAGACATGGCCAATACGAGGGACGCAGTTATGCGCAAGAGTGAGCGCGGTGTATTTGCATCTCATTCTAACGCATGACCGCGTCCCTTTCGGCTCTTGGGTTTTGTCGAGTGTAGTGCCCGCTTTAAAGAAGTGACGGTTGACGGTTGGTAACTAGTCGCGTCGTGTGCAAACTTAGGGAATGTATGGGCGGTGGTTTACGGTTTAAGTTTGAAACCGGTGCAATTCACCAGTCACCTCAAATTTCGATGGCTATACAACCCAGGCCTAAGCGGGTTTGTAAAGTTACCATTAGTGAAAATTTAAACCGTCATCTAATTTCTCCTTTCTCCTCTTTTGTGTTTTATCACATTTTTTTTATAGAACTATGCTTTTGAAGCGAAATTAGTTCCGCAAAAAAACTTTAATATGGCGGTATCTTATACCTTCTTGGTCATGTTTTATTTACATATAATACACACACCGGTATATGCAGACAGTACCGGTTAGTACCGGTTATTAACGATGTATTTTTTTGCGATTCTGATTTTATTATTTACTATGTCATATTGCAACTACCTATTGTTTTGTATGTGGCATTATCACGTAATTAGTTAAAAAAAATCGTTATTAATTTACATATTTCTTCTTCTTTACTAATGGCAAACGGGTTTTTTTTTACTAAATAGCACAGCACAATGAACTCTAATCCTTAGAACTAGAAGACATTTACGATAAAGGACTTCAGTATTGTGATAGTAAAAGAAAAGAAAGTGAAATTGTCAAAGCATAAATATGGCTTCACTCACGTATTGTCTGCTACCGGTAAAAACTCGAAATACCGGTATCAAAGAATACCGGTGTTTCGCCAAGCCCTAGTTTTAACGTAACATTTACCAGCGACATTGTGATTTGCAATACTTAATTTTGTTTATTTTGTATTACAATAAATTATTTTTTATACCCATATATTTTGAAGTTTTACTAAAATAAACTGACCTTGTTAAAAGATATTACAATTTTAGAAGTCAACATTTTTTATATCAGTAAGTAAGTTAAATAAAAAAAACTGTTTCATGTTTTTTTTCATTTTATTGTTTTTTAAACACTTTACATTTTTTTACATTTTATAGTATTACCTACAATAAATGCAGTTAGAAAAAATATGGCACAATAGTTTTCAAGTCTTAAAGATATAATAAAAATTTAATTTCATATAACTAATAGGTTATTTATTAATGTAAATAGCATATTTACTTAGATCTACTATTATATCTAGTCCGTGATTTTGTATTTTAAAAATTACGAGGTTTTAGACCATGGATTGAATATCTTTTCATTTTTTCGACTTTTACACTAAGTAACGCAAAACTTTTGTTATATAGAGTCCAAAAGTTTTGATCACAGAGCAAATATTTTTTTATGAGAAGATTTTTTTGGACTTTTTCGGTTAATAAAAAATCACGGTTCACAGATGAGTTAATTAGAACCTGCATGCAGCATACAGATTGTCCTGTCCCTTCATCACATTCCGATCTCAGCCTTTTCAAATTCGTTTCAATATAATTTCCACTAAAGTAAGAACTCTAAATTACATTAATCCTATACTTATTATTTTTATTAATATCACCGAAATAAAATTTGGCAAAGGAATGACCGAAATATAATTTGATTAAAATGGTGGTATTTCCATGAAAAGACTTGTTTTACTATAATACATAGGTACTGGTTAGGTATTCTATAGAACACATCTGAAAATTGCAACATGATATCTAGTGGAAGGCTGGGAGGTAGTGTGACTTTATAGACGCCATACATATTACGCACTCAATTTTAATTTATTGTTATTTTATTAATGATTATGATTTACGTACCTACACACATTATTTATAATGTAGTTATCCTTTACTATTATCTTACTATCTGAATAAACTAGTTTAAATCAAATCATGTAAATAATATAAAGAAACATTGAATAATTTATAATTACATACCTACTTTAAATATTTTTTTTTTCTGTACTAAATATTCCTTAAATGAGTAGGTAGTAAGTAGGATCTTAACAAAAGTAATAAAATAAAATTATACAATATTTTATTTTACACATATCAATTCAGATATTAAAGTATATAAATACCTATCTAAATAATAAATATGAAGGCAGGGCACAGATAAATAAAACAAGGCTGAGCCAAAACAGAATAATCAACAGAATCAGACATGATTATAAATTATAATAAATTGTACTTAAATTCTAACATCCATTATCTTAGTTTAACATTTCATTTATTTAATTAATTAATTAGGTATCAAATAAATCAAAAACCTATCAAAAAATAGTTTGTAGCTCAGAGAGACAAAATAAAGTAAGTACCTGAGGTAATTAAAAACAAAGACTAGATTGAGATTAGTAGGTATTATAAAAGTTGTCTTCATAATTATAAATTAAAAACTTCAACTTCACCTTAAATTTTCCTTCCTTAATCCTATCAGATAGCGGGGGTTTGTCGCATATATACTTTTGTAAAATAGTGTCCGGGTACTGGAAATCAGAGCCAAAGACTGTGACTTCCAGCACATTGTACTTATGTCAGAATTCTTTGTTCTCTGTGTCCACTTGGGACTCGTCAATCAACATTTTTACCAAACCCTGAACATCTTCCTGGAGATTGATCGGCAAGCCAAGTTTCTCAACGCTACCAAGAGACTTCATTCGGTCAGCGATAACCAGCATCGAAGCAAATTTGAGGGTTCGCACTGTGACCGTTATGTTCCAATTTGTCCTGTACTGCATGTTCGCTAAGGTTTGTGGAGGTCTGAATATGCGCAAGTTGTTTATCACAAAGTTCTCATTTGTTGCCACATCAGTAAATTCCCATGGGTGTGTGAGGTAAGTATTAATATCTGTGAACGCTCTTGGCCCCAGACATAAGTACTGATGTTTCGCTCCGCTGAAGTCTCGCCACCAAACATTTAAGGACCTGGAAGTCTTATTTGTGAACCGCAGATAAACCCTGGATTCAGATTCAGTTGAACGTATAAGAATTCTCTCACCTTTCTCATTAATTTCATAGAGTTTTCCTTTGTCTTCCACATAATTTGGATTCATTTTTATTTTTAAGTATGTAATAAAATAACTAATAACTGGCCTCGATGACTACAATAATCACAGAACGGAACACTGATAAAGTAATCAAGTCATTAAAATTCACTAATGAACTACAGTTAATAATAAGTTCACTGCCCTCAACAAATGCAATCAGAACTCCAAAGTTATACCAATAAATGCACTTTAATTTAATGCGCCGCGCACTGTAACAAATAAATGCACTCGGAGGGAAAATCGATACTTAGTCCGGGAAAAATAAATTTCCCGCCACCGCCAAAAATAGAACTGACTGAATTAGAACGGAAACCGTGACGGACGGACCAACCTTGTCTTAGTTTTTACGAGTGTGTTGGCAACGTTTACGTCACTTCCGGCGTTCAATGTACACAAAAACAATGGCAGTCTGCGTCGCAGTTATTGGAAAAGATGTAAGTTTTCACATTTCTATTGATCACTAGCGTTTTATATCAGTTCTAAGCCCATGTAAAATAGTCACTATAGTTTAAACACTGTTTGGTATTAAAATAATCCCAAATTCAATGAAAATTTAACTTTTCTTCCACGTCACTTTATTTTGGTAGAAAACCACAGACAAAGTGTAAAAAAATACTACTCAAAACATGGGGTAATTTTCGGTATGACTATTATAATGCCACAATTTGGCACTCAACTTATAGTAAATTGGTTGGTCGCAACAAAGTATAAATAAATGGAGGGAGACGTAATTAAACTACGAAGAGCAAAACAACTCTGGGGGGGTCTATTCCATCTAGCTAGAACCAATCAAACTAAAGCCCGACTACAAAAATAAAAAACCTCGACATTATGCGGAATTTCAATGGAACTTAACAAAAATATACTCGTGGCGCCCCCGGTACAGGTTTTTATTTTTCTGGTCAGGATTTAAGTACCTATCTATTATATTGTAAAGCAATAAAATTACCTGTGTAAAGCCCGACCAGAGAAATTAAAAACCTCGCCATATTGCGGAATTTCAAAGGAACTAATTTTATAAGGGAAATTGTTACCATAGTCGTAAAAGTATACACGTGGCGCCCCCAGAGCAGGTTTCTTATTTCTTTGGTCAGGCTTTACCTGTGTATTTTTTTACTCTTCTAATTTCTTTGTCCTATTATGTGTATTCATTCAACGAGCTTTATACCTAACCAGTTTTTATTTTTTTTATTTCTAGAATTCGCCACTTTACATAGGTGGCATAGGCAATGATACCAGCACTGACAATGAATTATCGCGTCAGTGGCTTGTTCATACAGCTTTAGATGCGTTAGAAGAGCGACTGGCGACAGCTAATGTGAATAACACTAATACCAATGCAAATCCTGCACGTACTGACATGCGCGATCTCTATTTAGGGTTGCTTTATTCAACTGATACACATAAAATGTAAGTAATTTTTTTACTACGAGTATCATGAAAGTTGTTACACAAATAAACACAAAATATTTAAAATAGTTTTGGATCTGTAGATAAATGATGGTGATGGTAGTCGTAGATGTTTAATCAAAAAGTTTTTTTGGTTATGAGATTATTTTATAGTAATTGTAAATATTGTAAGACAATTATTTTTACTTGTATGTGGTGTGGCAACAAAACGAATAAAGCTCATTTTTTTCCGTCAAAATCATAAAAAAAATATTGTTTTTTCAGTTATGGTTATGTAACAAATACTAAAATAAAACTGGTACTCGTCACAACTTCGGTATCACCAAGTGGCAGTAACATCAGAGATGCTGAAGTGAGAACAGCGTTAAGAAGACTACATGCACTTTATGCGGATGCGATGTGTAATCCCTTCCATTTACCTGGAGATCCTATAACATCACCGTAAGATATTGAACTCTATTTTTTTACTTATATATATAATATTATAATGCCCAGCAATGGAACAATCTGATCTTTTTAAATATGTTTGGTAAAACCAAATGTTTAAGGTGTCTTTCAAAATCAAAGTGTTTTTATTCGGATTAAATAGTTATTCAGCGCATCTCTTAAATGTGATTATGTGAAGAAGAAGAAAATAGGTAATCAAATTATTTTATTTATTGCAGGAAATTCGACAAGCAGGTCAAAAACCTTATGCTGAATAATGTTTGAAAACATAAGGTACAGCTTGAGATAATAAGTTGTAGAGCGTCGCTGCTTTGAAAAGTCTACCTTTTATAATTAATCTCTACCGTCTTTTATTATTGGAAAATTATGTTATTGTCAGAAAAAATGTATTATGAATTTATGATTATTCTCTTATTTTGTTATGTGAAGATATTAAAAATACATGGCATAGCATCTGTATAATAATTATTCATAAATGATCATTCATAGTCAAGCAAGGTATAAGATCTAAGTTAGCATAGCACCTTGATAATAATGAAGAAATCGCATAAGATCTAATTTACCTGATGATCCATCGTGAATATCCGAAGTAAGTTGACGTGTCGACCGACATGTTTAAATTAGTCATTTCGCTGACTTGAATGTAGTCTTGGGGTAATTAAGTAATAGTTGATGGCAACATCTGTAAACCATAGATTACGGCTTCAGTAGTGCCAACCTCAAAAATAATATGTATGGTATTAAGGAACGGAAACTCCTCTCATTCGGTTTTACTGCTAGTAGCTAGCAAAGCGACATCTATAGAGCATTGTTATGAAAAAATACTGATGAAGGTTTCATACAATGGGGCTAATTCGGTATTGCACCCGCCTTATCTTAACTAATTTTAGTTCATTTTTGACAGGACTTAACAAATCTTGACACGATTAACGTTCGGATACACATTATCTCGCTCTGTGCACGCTCCTGCAATGTTTTTTTTTCAACAGAAAGGCAAAGGTATAAAGTCATACAACCTTAATCCGCAATAAAGTGAACGTTAGTGAATCGAACGCACGCGCAACAAAACGCAACTTAGTATGTGTTACGTTCCGTTTTAGTTTCGGAAATTAGAAATTTATATTTTTTCTGCGTATAACAAAAACGAAATTGCAAAATAGAACTTATGGTCGATTTGTTGTACAGTAAGCAGCACATGCGGCTGGACATTATGACCTTGAGAGCGCCCGTATTCCGTAGCGGTAGGAGTGAATTTCGTAGTGCATGTGTCCAACTGCATGTGCTGACTTCTGTACGTACTATTAAGTGAAGGTTAAGCTGGGCCAACGCGATTGCGATTCTGTTCCTTATTCGATGGACATAAGAAAGGTGCAAAATCCAAAGTTATCTGCTTAGCATGCTCTTGCTTGTACGATTTATGGAGTTTTTAGCTGAAAGACTCGACCGACCCCGCTGACCTGACTGAGGATGAGCTATTCAGTAAATATTCAGGATTAACGAAAGAAGATTGACTGAAGCAACTCATCACTATTTAATTTTTTCCCGATTTCCTAGTTTGTTAACCTCAAAACTTACAAAATATATTAAGTCTACACCTAAAAAAACTGAACTAAATTAAGGCCATTTTAAGTTCAAAACACCTAAAAATGACAGATAACGAACTAAAAATGACAGATGAATGGTCGTTCCCGAATAGCTAAATGGCGTTAGTTCAACTTATTTTTAGTCCTGTCAGATTCCATACAAAATTAAGTTAAGTCGTGCGTTCCGAATAGCTAAATATGTCATCTGACACATCTTAACTAAATTTTAGTTAAATTTTAGTTAAGATTAGTGCATTGGCCAACACCGAATCGACACCAATGTGGTACCTATACTCCATGGGTTTATGTACTAACGCGGGCCTTCCTACTGGAAGAAAGGCCCGTGTTGCAACAAAATACAAATTCAATCAGAAGATAAGCTCTAAGATATGACTATGCATGTTTTTGGTCATTTTATTATTTAAAATTGTGAATAAATTTTCCAGATTTATTTATTTATTTATTTTATTTATTTATTACAATGCACTTATATGTGTGAGTTACAAAGTACATGTTATTTTTTAAAATATCTCAAATAAAATATAATAATTTTGGTCTTAGTCTGACAGCTGACACTTGGAGTGCGTTCTGTGGCTTCGAGCGTAGTTGTTTGGGTAAATTTTAACCCGTTTGAGTTGCAACCGAGCCACTGAACGATCGAGTTGTTTTTATAACCTCAAATATTTAACGAGAGAAAATTCTTCTCCTGTCTCATTTTTTTTCCACTTTTATATACATGACAGACGTATTAGACGTCTGTGATATACAAATTTAACAAAATTATTATAAAATAACTACAAAACAAAATGGCGGGCTTTTCGAGTTATTTGATTTTGACATAAATTGCAAGCTTTAAACGTCAAATAGCTGTCAGAGTAAAAATTAACCATCTCATTAGACGGTTGTTTGGTTGTTTCGCTCTGAGCCACAGAACGGGTGAAACTACGCTCTGACAGCTGTCAGGGTAAAATTTCACCGAGCCACGGAACGGTTAGAGCGCGCACCAGAGCGCGCTCGAGTGCACTCGAGCGAAGCCACGGAACGCGCCCTTGGGTTTGTACCTTAGAAGTCATACGTCATACTCGGTCATACAATATAAATATTGAATTGAGGTAGGTTAACCTCAAAACCTGAACGATTAAGAATTATTTCACATTTGTAGATTTATGCACGAAGGGTAGATAGGATCGATGATCGATATATATTAAAATGATTTATTTATTTGTCATCAAAACGAAACTGATCAAATAGTAACTAATAGTTAATTTATTACGTGCTTTGTAGAGGCTAAAAGGTTCATGGCAAAATGGCAATAAATAAATTAAATGTCCGTAATATTATTAACATCTATCTAAATTATTTTTATTTTAACACTGTCATTTCAAAAGGAACTCATATATTGATTGCCCCTCGGTATGAACAACAGATGGCGTTGCTAAAAACCTACCAACAAATTCCAAGACGCGTTATGCATTCTCTTTTGTTTGACAGCTTTTTTTTTTTTCTCTTTCATGTACTTTTCGTGAGAAACCGTGCACCGGTTCAGCGCTGAGCAATTTTTACTGAAAAAGTTGTTTAACTCGACCGGGAAATCGCATCAACATGGTAAGTAAAGCTTTATCTACATTCCACGCAATTAATTTCCCATTTTGGTTAGGTTTGTCTTAAGTTTTCCGACCAAAGATTTTATAGGTTATGTTTGCACGTGTCCAAGTGTTTCATTTCCAAATGCTGCTTTTGTTTCGATATTATTCACTTTATTAGACTTTCTTCGCTTCTTTTAAACACGTAGTTTCTGTCTGGTACAGGTGGTTGGTTGATGTATGTTTTTCGAAATAAGCAATTCTACAGATTCCCAAGCTTGTATGTGAATGGATCAATGGAGTTTTGGTCAGAGAGTCAACTTCAGGGCGTTTTTTTGCAAGAGCCTTCTAGAAGCAGTACTTATAACCAAAAGCTAAACGATTTAAATTTGAAAAAAGAACTTTTTAGCCCGCGCAAAGCACGAATCCTGGTGGTTCATACTGCCAGCGACAAACTAGCGCAATATTGAATGAGTGACCCTATGGAGCCGTATCTATATGCGGACGACTTTCCTATCACTCAAACATGTTAAATTTCTACCTAGGTTTATTACCTACACCTTTACATAGGGAGCAAACTCACAAAGGCAGGAACTCGTGGGCTGCTGGACAATATCTGAGTTTATTTTGCAGCCTGTAGTACAGATTGGACCCGCTGCCTATGTGACACATTGCATATAAACTCTGATATTGTCCACTCTTTTCCGGGTCTGTGGGAACATAGCTTTAACAAATTCTAAGTAGATCATTGTAACAATTTATGGGATCTTTCATGGCATATCAAAGAAAAAAAATTATATATTTATCACATCACTTTGTATGTTCACCTTTTTTATTATTATTATTATTATTTTATGGACAGGCAGCAATTATGCTGATAGGTCCTGAACAGTGTTGGTTGGTTTTTATTTAATATTTTAGTAATTATTATTTTATGAAGGTATGTTAGAGTCACATCACACGCGCACAGTTTTAGATATACAGTCTTTGTTAGCACTACACCATTTGTCCAGTCTATTCTAGAAATGAAAAATTAAATAAAAATGTTTCCTAATATTTAAATGACAGACCCAATTACTATATTTCTAGATCCACCAATCTTACCTTTACTTTTAAATTGTATTATCTGTACAACGTCTCCTTCATTACAATTTCAGGCAGCCGCTGTAGTGTCAGGCAAGGACATTGAGAAGCCCCAGGCAGAGGTGTCTCCAATCCACCGCATCCGCATCACTCTCACCTCCCGCAATGTGCGGTCACTTGAGAAGGTCTGCGCGGACCTGATCAACGGAGCCAAGAAGCAGAAGCTGCGTGTCAAGGTATAGCTTTTAAACCTGCTTGAATATTATAACAAACTATAGTAAATATCTTCAACATTTCATTTTATTCTATTGCAGTATTGAGGCACCACACCATTTGGATACAATTTTTTTTTCTACATCCCAACCCTCTGATCAACAAACATAACTAGTGGTCAGAAAGACCGTTTTCTAACTTATTATTCTATGCACCAATATTTTCTTTTAATTTTCCTTTCTTCAAAGTTAAGAACAATGTTAAGATAAAAAAATACCCATATTAAAGATGATTTCTGGTATTACCGAAAAACTAAATATGAGAAATTCTAGGGCATATCCCATAGATTTGATGATATAGTCCTCTGTTTTCCGATCTCTGAACTGTAATGGGTATTTTAGGAAAATGTGTTTATCCCTAACCTTTTATTATGTAGATATGGTTATTTTATTTTGGCCATCATCTAAACTGAAGTCTACAAAGTAACCATAATTCTATTGGGTATTACTGGAATAAATCAAACTTCGGTTTGACAGTTGCAAGCCATATCATGATGGAACTGAACACACTCCATAAGTTTTGCTATGACTTGGTTTTGCCCGTAGAATACCAGTTTTTAATTGATCACATGTCAAGTATAGCCTGACCAAAGAAATAAAATACCTGCTCTGGGGCCGCCACGTGTATATTTTTATGTTATGGCAACAATTTCCATTATAAAATTAGTTCCATTCCAATTCCGCAATATGGCGAGGTTTTTTATTTTTCTGGTCAGGCTTTAAATTAGTTACACTAGTACATTATTTAATAACTAAGATAAGGATTTCTTTACAACCACGCGCCTAGATGAAGACACGTCATTTCTGTGGTGTCGTGTTCACCAAAATGGCGCAGATTACTGCTCTTCAAAGTGCAGTATGCGAGTTATTGATACCGCACCCTGCTCATAGGAGCGCTACAGAATCATTATCCTTTTCCATAGCAGGCCTCCATTACTCCATGTACTTGCGCGCTGTAACTACCTACCGCCCGGCCGAGCGGTCTCGGGCCGACTGCGGACCAATTCCCCATTCCCTAAACGTGTTAGTAGAGTGGCGCAATACGCGAGAGAGAGAGAGATGCAGCAACTACTTCTTTTCGCCTAGCGCTGTGCGATCTGAATTGCATTTTATTATAACGGGGCTAGGGTTGCAATTTATATGAATTATGTCGCCTAGTGCAGCTTCTGTAGGGACTACTATTTGGTATTCTGTGTCCATAGTAACAGAATTCAGGAGATATGTACAGAGCGGTGGGTTTAGAGGTTAACCTACCTCACAAACCCTGGTGTTGGAATTATAGAACCGCCTTAGGCTTCCGACATGGCTCCTATAACGACAACATCTGTAGATAGTAGCCAGGACCAACGGCTTTACGTGCCTTCCGAAGCACGGATTCATCTTTCTTTTCGGACAATCAGGTGGTTCAGCCTGCAATGTCCTTACCAAACTGGGGAAGGTCTCACAAAGTGATATTTGTTCTACAAGTTCCCCGCCGGGATTCGAACCCGGAATCTTCGTTACCTCAGGCGAGCTTTTGACCACACGACCACGGAGGCTGTTTGATCTTTAGTGACCGGCACCGACTCGTTTGTGCCGGAAAATCTGCTATAAATCCTCACCCTTAGCACAGAATATTATATAATAGTACTTAGGTACAGAAGGCGCACTCTCTGATAGTAAACGTGCTAATTTAATTCTAGCTACCACGCCACTAACGTCCAAATTACATTGAACGCGTCGAACGTGACCCTGGCTATAATAGCCTACCGTTTGTCGTTGCGCTCGTATTAAAACAAAATGCACCTTAAGATCGCGCTGCGAGAGTCCGTATTGCCACAGACTAAATAATAGCGGCGTCTTCACAAGCGCGCGCGTTTTTCCTACTAAATGGCCGCGTATTCGGGGCTGCCCGGCGTAGGTACATTCTGGAGCTATGGCGCGGAGTGTGCCGGGCCTGCCCTACAATAATTCAATCTATGTCTGCAAAGAAACTAATGAATATGAATGTTTCGTATTTCAGGGTCCCGTCCGCATGCCTACCAAGGTGCTCCGCATCACGACGCGCAAGACCCCCTGCGGAGAGGGCTCCAAGACCTGGGACCGCTTCCAGATGAGGATACACAAGAGAGTGAGTTCTATTATCTTCATCATTATCATGTAGATGCCCGCTGCTGGACAAAGGCCTCTTCAAACTTGTAGGGGTTTCATCTAAAAAGGGCTGACTACATAAGTTTATGAAAATTTGGCATCGAAAAGTGATTTGTAAAATCTTACTTTGAATAAAAATATTTAGATTTTTGCTGGAGGCTGATATCTATACTGAATAGGCTACGTCATTATTTTGTATAACTTACTAGGCTTTCGCCAACATTTTTTCCCGTGGGAATTAGTGATTCCCCCGCGATAAAAGGTAGCCTACCTATGTGTTATTCTGATGAATAAGCTATATTATTTGTAACTTCATTAAAATCTATTCAGTAGTTTTTGCGTGAAGGAGTAATGAACATCCATCTCTCCTCATAAAGTTTCGCGTTTATATTAGTGGGATTTCTATGATAAATCGTTAATATTTTTCCTGTCAAGTCAAGTCAAAAGGTACAAATCTTTCCTCTTTATAATAATAGTATGATAAAAATAATAGTAATAGTATGATTGAATGGGCTCCGAAACTACTGAACCGATTTTGATAAAACTTGGCACATAGGTAGCCTATGTAACTCAGGGTGAATGTAGCTTTCTAATGGTAAAAGAATTTTCGAAATCGGCACAGTAGTTTTTGAGTTAATTCTTTACAAACACACACACAAAAATACAAATCTTTCCTCTTTATAATATTAGTAAGTACAGGCTCTGCCTAGTTTGGGGTCAGATGGCCGTGTGTGTGGTGTACCACATATTTATATTTATTTATTATTCGTGTGTTTCCCAGGTGATCGACCTGCACTCTCCGTCGGAGATCGTGAAGCAGATCACGTCGATCAACATCGAGCCGGGAGTCGAAGTGGAGGTCACCATCGCCGACGCGTAGGCACAGCCGCCTAGTTCACAATAAACTATACTTTGGAACAATTCATTACTTTTATTTTCGATCGATTCAATACTAGTTCGTCGCTCCCATGGTATAGGAAAACAAGGTCTTCCATTCGGACCACGTGACTGACACTAGCCTACGTCATTTTACGCTGTTCATCCTTGTCTTTAAGTAACAGCATCATGTCTAACTACCGAGGCTGCGGTCCAGGTAGCAGAGTTCAGGGCGGGGAAAATATGAATAACTAACTAATTACCATCGACTCGACAGAAAAGATGTCTAACTTAGACATGATGACGCCAGACAGCGTGTAACCTACGTCTCTAATAAAAGTACAGTGGTACAGTTAGAGCAAGTGAGCGCCGCTTTTTCCAGCTGAACAAAGTTCAGAAGCCAGCACATGCGGTTGGACATTCGCACTACGAAATTCACCCCTACCGCTAAGGAATACGGGCGCTCAAGGTCAACATGCCCAGCCATAATGCATATGTGCTGACTACTGCTTAACCAAATATTTTTTTAGGTTTAGTTAGGAGTGGTTAGGCCACAATAAATAATATATAGTATGTACAGATGTTAGGAGGAGAGTAGTATGATTAAGCCTTGCCACAAAGTTAACGCACGTTGAACGCGTGTTAACAAACATCTTATTTTTTTTAAGCATTCTGGCAGCATTGCTTAAACCGATGTCCTTATAGGTATAATCCTCCCCTATCAAACCTTAACGAAATTCCATTCTGACAATGCTAAAACTTGCTATTCCCTTGGTACTAGTTGGTATCGTTGTAAAAAAGTTGCTATCATTATAATTCCGGAGATATTGCTATAGTTTAGGGAGGATTATAGCTTGAA